>PVJA010008374.1:0-24961 GCA_004027025.1 Myocastor coypus
AGGCTGGCCTTGAGCTCACTTTTGTAGCCCAGGCTGGTCTCGAACTCGCACCCATCCTCCTGCCTCAGCCTCCCGAGTGCTGGGATTACAGGCGTGCGCCACCACGCCTGGCAGCACTCACTACTTTAACGAGTTACTGTTTGACAAGTGGTTTCAATTTGTTACCCTTCCTCCTTCTCGCGGAGGCATCCCGGGGCAGTCAGGTGGCACCTCGCTAGTGGTGGGTGACACAGAGCCCCTTGTCACGTGCCCTGCCGGTGTGCAGTTTCCTTCTGGTGTCTTTGTCTGATCTGATACCAGGGTGCCACTGACTCCAAAGAACCGGCTGTGAAGTGTGCCTTCCTCTGCTGCATTTCGGAAGGATTATTAGTGATTAATTCTCCAGATGTTTACTGAGATTCAGCGGCCCCACGGCTCCTCTAAGCCTGGACTTTTCCTTTAGGAAGTATCTGATGAGCAATTTGACCTTTCTCCTGGCTATCGGTCGAGTTAGACTTTCCATTTCTTCTCAAGTCAGTTTTGGTCATGTGTGCTTTCTAGGAACTGTCCACCTTACTTAGAGTATCTAATCTGTTGGCATACAGTTGTTCATAATCCCCTATAATCCCTTTTATCTCTGCGAGGTCAACCGTGACACTTTCTCATTTGGACATTACTAATTGGCATCCGGCCTCTCTTTTCTCCCCTTAGTCTAGCTAAAAAGTTTTGTCAATTTGCTGGTCCTTTCCAGGGACCAGCTTTGTTTCACGGGCTCCATTTATATTTGAATTCTCTGTAACGTTATTATAGCTTCTTGTAACTAATCTATTATTATTTCCAAATAAAAATACAAAAATATGAGCTGGGCTGTTTATATACCTGGAAACCACCATGTGAGCAGGACAAAGGATGTCTGAATTACCTGGGCAAACAGAGGCTACACACATGACAGGATAATTTTGTATATGTGCACAGAAGAAAAGGAAAAATGGTGTCACAGCTGAGACTAGGCCAGGCGGGGACAGGGCTCCCTGAGATTCCTGGGCAGGGAAGGCCTTGCTGAGAAAGTAACGTTTAGGCCCAAATGTGAATCCAGAGAAGCTGCTTGAAAATCTGGAACAGAACACTTGGGGTGGTGGGAATGCCCGTGGCAGCTGGAGCAGCGGATGGCAGGCCGGGCTGCGGAGCACTGGGTGCAGGGTGGGGGAGCAGGAGGTGGGCACAGACCTGGCCACCCAGAGCCTCCCTGCCAGGCAGGCCTGGGCTTTACTTTTAAGCATTATAGGAAGGCATGGGTGGGGCTTTAAGCAGAGAAGGCGATGGTTGATTTTTTTTTAGAAATTGCTCTGGATAGAAAGTAGACAAAGCAGTGGACGGGACAAGCACAGAGCAGGGACCAGGGACCAGGGACCAGGGCATCCGACACAGGAGATACTGTGCAGACGCAGGGCAGGGCTGGAGTCAGGCCCTCCAGGGAGGTGGAACCACAGACTGCTGGTGCGCAGGAAGGCGGCTGGGACCACATCCTGGCCACATTGTCCCCAGGATATCAAAATGTGCAAAACATATTTTTTAACTTCTACTTGGAAGTAATTTTTTTTTTTTTTAAAGGTACTAGAGATTGAACCCAGAACCTTTGCCCGGGGCTCTATCTCTAGCCCTTTTCTATTTTTTGAGATAGGGTTGCTCACTAAGTTGCCCAGGTTGGGCTTAAACTTGTATTCTCCCGTGTCAGCTTCCCAGAGTGCTGGGAGGATAGGCGTGTGCCACCACGCCTGGGCTAACCCTTTTTTTGGAAGGAATTGCAGATTCAGAAGAATCTCTAATTGGGAAGGTTTGCCCAGGTGCGTGGGTGATAACTATTTCCTGAGCACAAGCATCACAGGAGGGGCGATCTGTGGGGAAACCAGAACTCAGGTTCAGGTCCCAGTGCACTGAGACAGCCAGCAGCCATCCAAGAAGGGACACTGGCGGGACACTGACGTTCACAATGGGGCCTCAGAGGACACGGCAGGGCTGGGTAAACAAACTGGGAGTCATTAACAAACGCCACCAGCCAGGGCGCAGCCAGGTGGAGAGATGGGGCACAGAGGGAAGGGGCTTGGCACGGAGCCTGGACACAGCCGCATCTGCCACACGCCATGGCTCCCTGTAGTCGCCGAGGTGCCTTCTCTTCCACACACACTCTCCTTCCAGGTGCCCCCGCTCAGCAATTCGCAGGGCTCTCCTTGCCAGGGCTGAACAGCCAGGGTTGAGTCACCAGCTCCTTCCTGTCACTGGTGTGGTGGGGATATCACCGCAAGGCTTACGCGAGGGTTAGGTGAAGCGGCGTGCCAGGCCATGGCAGGCATGCGCCTGGGAGCCTGGGTGGGCTGGTCGCCCAGGGACTGGAGCACAGACTGAGTAATGTGGGGGAGTGATGGCACCTGCCTACCCACAGAGCCCTGGGAGCTCAGGTGGAAAGGGGGGCCTCCTGCCGCGACCTCAGGGCCCTCCGAGAGATAAAGGAAAAAAGAAACCCCAAGCCCAGCCCAAACCATGGGCCAAGTCCTCTGCCACCATAGGGCAAAGCTCATCAGCATCTGGGCACAGAAAAGTAGCACTGATCTTTGTTATCACAAGGTCTGTGTCCGTGGGAAATAAGCTGCTGGGGGGTGGGTCAACCAGCCCTCCCCAAGACCCCACAAAGCAAGGACCCAGAAGAGTGTAGGAGAGGCCCTCTGCCAGGTGCAGGACAGGGAGCCCACAGTACGTCCCCTCCAGTCCACACGCTTGGCACAGGCTACCACACAGGGGCAGAGAAATGTGCCAAGTGGGCACAAAGAGCCCAGCCGGGCACCCCCCCACACTTACAGCTGCATTCCTGTTCACCAGGCAGCTCAGCTCCCCGGGTGCCGTGGTGCTCTGGACATCCACGTCGTGGGGCAACACGTAGAGCTTCGTGTTGTTCAGGTCGAAGAACTCAACTTCCGTGAGACCCACCCATGACGGGTTGCCCCAGTTGGACAGGATCTCCATGGTAACGCACACGGCGTCTCTGGTCTCTTTGGCTCTCAGTGTCCGTTTATGCTGCAGGGGGATAAAGGAGAACACCTAGAGTGACTCCACCACAGGCTGCAGCTCAGCCTGCCCACCAGGGCTGGGCTCTCGGCGAGGTACTGAGCCTTGCAGGGCCAGCCACAGTTCTGCTGCCTGCATGGTGAGGCCGAGAAGAGACCTGATGCCTTTGGCTACGGTAAACATTACCTGAGACCCTACTTGACATACACCACCTGGCGAGACCTGGTGGCGCACGCCTCTGGACTCTGGGAGGCTAAGGCAGGAGGACTGAGTGTGAGCCCAGGCACCGGTGATTGAACTCAGGACCTTGTGCTTGCTGGGCAAGTGCTTACTCTACTGAGCTGTCTCCTTGGCCCTATAGTTCAAAATAAAGAAGGGTTGAGTGTGTAGCTCTGTGGGAAGGCCCTGGGTTGACCAGTAGAACCAAAGAAATAAATAGGGTGGTTGTGTACCCTGTGCTTAGTATTATGTTTGAGGGGTTTTAGAAAAATGAAAGCATTTAAGAAACAGCACGCTGGGGCTAGGGAGATAGCTCCAAGGCACAAGTGCCTGCTGGGCAAGTGCAAAGTCGTGAGTTTGAACCCTGGTCCCACAAAAAAAAAAAAACCAGAAAAACACCAATTTTAGCTGGGCGTGGTGGCGTACGCCTGTAATCCCAGCACTCGGGAGGCTGAGGCAGGAGGATCGGTGGGAGTTCGAGACCAGCCTGGGCTACAAAAGTGAGCTCAAGGCCAGCCTCAACTGCATAGTGAGACCCTGTCTCAAAAAGACAAAAAAAAAAAAAAAAAAAGAAACAGCACGCTGCCCGACCAGGGCCTTGTCCCACCAGGCAGTGCTCGTACCCCAGGAACGTGCCATGCTGTCTGCTGAAGAGGCAGCTATCAGGGCCAGGGAGACAGCTCGGCTGCCTAAGCACCTGCATGAAGGAGCAGCTGCCTTCTGCCTCTGCCAAGTTCACGCCTCTACATCTTAGCCTCTGATATCACAGACTGACTACACTTGAAGATGGAGCATTTGTGGAGGTGGGTACGTGAAAACCAGGCTGCTGAGGGTGGGCCACTGTCCAGGCATCCTTAAGAGGAGATGAAATCTGAACACAGGCTGGGGAGATAGCTCCGCGGTACAAGTGCCTGCCTGGCAAGTACAAGGTCATGAGTTCAAACCCCAGTCCTGCAAAAAAAAAAAAAAGAAAGAAAGAAAGAAAGAAATCTGAACACAGACCCCAGGGAGGGACGCACACGGGAGGAAGACCACGGGAGGACACGGTGAGGGATGGCCACTGACCAGCCAAGGAGAGAAGCAGCAGAAGAGAGCGAGCCTGGCACTGCCTGGTCTTGGGCTGGTGGCCTATGACACCTGAGGAAACGACACCTGCATCGCTCAAGCCCTCAGGAGCTCTGTCACGGCATCCGCAGAGCAGAGGAACACAATCACTCGGCAGCCAAAGCTTGGACGGGTTCCTGGAACTCGGGTCACCTGACGTCCCCCAGGCTGGCCAGGGAAGGCGAGAGGCCGCCATCTATCTATGTGACAATCCGGCAGGACGGCTGAGCAAATGGATGGCGGGAAGCAGGAGCCCCAGGGGCGCTGCAGCCTCTCCGAGCATCTGCTTCGTTCCCACTATCCCCTTCATTGATTTCAGCGCCGGCCTCCTTCCTGGGCGGCTGTCTGGCCTGGGAGTGCGTGAGCGCCATTCCTAAGCGGCCACCCTGCGGAACAGCGTCCTCCCGGCCCCAGGAGCCGCCGAGGATCAGCCGCTCATGAAACGGTGCTTTCCCGCGCACGCGCCCCCTGCTAATTAACACTGCCATCAGCAATGGTTCTGCGAGCAGGAGCCGAGCAAATGAGCAGCAACTGTTCCCCACTTATTTTCTTAATTAATAGCCAGCGAGACGTGCCATCGCTCCCAGCATGCGTGTGGATGGATCCTGATCGCCCCAGATGGGATGGGACAGCCGTGGGGTGGGGTGGCCAGGGCCTGTTTTGATCAGCACGGCTTGTGGGGACCCATGGCTCTCTCCCGCCTTCCTTCCCACTGCCCTCAGCTGCCCCAGGCTGAGTCCCAGGTGCTGGGATTACCGGGGTGTGCCACCGCGCCTGGCCCGCAGCCTTGCAGGATGCTGATAAAGGCAATAGGCCTGGCTGCCTGCAGGATTGGCACGTTCTTGAGCTTGAGTTTGTAAGACAGTATTCCAGGGCCAGGAGAGCAGTCTGGGAGGCACGAAGAGCTGCGCTGGTGGCTTTGCTTTTGGAGGTAGAAGAAGGGCCAGGTGGCAGGAGGGCGGGGTGGAGGCAGGAGGGAGAGGGGTGACAGTGGGGGTAGGTGTGTGGGGGGAGATGTGGGCAGCCAGGAGGGTAGGAGGCAGGAGCGGGAGGGCAGGAGGGCTGGGGATGGAGGGGGCCAGGGGCAGGAGGGCTTGAGGAGCAGGAAGGCCAGGGGGCAAGAGCACTGACGGGGGTAGAAGGGCCAGGTGGCAGGAAGGCTGAGGGGCAGGTGTGGCGAGGCAGGAGCGGAGGGCCAGGGGCAGGAGGGCCTTCTTGCAGGGGGCCTGTTGGACTTCATGCCCTGTGCCAATCTGACACGTGTAGTTCCCAAGCTGAGCTCCTAAGTGAAGCAGCTCTGGGGCCTCCTAAGTAAGGAGTGTGTCTGTCACTGATGGAACTGGGGCTCCTCTGCACTCTGCGTTGCCTGTCTAGGGTCTAAGAGCTCCTAATCCCCAGCCTCCCTGGCTCTTTCTTGCAGAGGCCACAGGACTTTCCTTTGGGGTGGGGGCTTTCCCATTGGACAAGTCTAAGCGATCAGTGTGTGTGCGTGTGTGTGTGCGCGTGTGTGCGTGTGTGTGCAAGTGCTTTCCCCTGGGCTACCAGACAGGCATGGCTCAGTGCTGGGCATGGCCCAAGCTTCTCGCAATGTTCTCCCTCTAGCCATTCAGGGGCCGTATCGAAAGAGGAGAGCTCCGGCTGGCCTTGTAGGAGGCTGGCCCTGGGCTGCAGCAGGCACTGGGGACCAAGAGAAGAGGCATGGCGCTCTGCTGCTATATCTGCACCCACGAGGGCCATTCTAACGACAGGAATCGGCCCTTCCCCTGGCGCATACATCGGTTTGCGCCAGATTTCCTGCCCCTGGGGACACAGAGGAACGTCATCAGTGGACTCCTATAATGTGGCCGAGGTTACGGCACTGTGACACTGCAGCCAGGAGGACAGCTGTGCCTATGCTCCCAGACGGGCTCTCATGGGCTTCTCCATGCTTCATGCCTTCCCAGGGCCTGGCGTGAGGATGACTGGCACTGGGTGGCAGCCGTGGGAGGCCACATGACCTCTAAACGGCGGCGTGAGCTTCAGTGTAGGAACACCAGGCTGGGCCGGCACAGGCTCTTGCTCCTGGTTCCTGACCTTACACCTGGCTTTGCAGGTTCCTATCAAGTCCTCCTTGGCAATAAATAATAAAAATCCTCACCAGCAGCAGGTTTTACGTAAAGCTGGCAGCACAGAGGGCATGCGGGGACACACACTTTGGACATGAAAGAAAAAGAACCCACAGGGTTCCCCGCGGTAGCTCAGGGCCCCTGGGAACCACGCGTCGGCACAGCGGGGTCTGTGCAAAGCCACTGCCATCGTGCTGGACTCTAGAAAGATGCATGTCATCTCTACAGTTAACTTTATACAGCTTTCTGTTTTCTAATTCTCGGACTGATAGTCCTTAAAAGCTGCTGTCCCCTCCCACGCTTCTCATGGGCTCCGTCTCGAGGCACCGTCAGGCGGTTCGGTGGTCTCCACTCACTTTTTCTTCTTCCCACAATTCCACCACAAATACTGTTGTGCCTACGGCTTTCTGCTTCCTTAGTGCCAGACGGCTCCGCCCACCTCTGAGGCTCTTCCCGAGTCCCGCAGAGTCTCCAGTGGTTCTTTTCCGGAGAACTCTCTCATCTGGGATACAGCTGCCTCCAAGGCCTAGCGGCCTGGTTTTGGAGCAACCTTGTCGGCGCTAGGGGTCATCAGAAACAGCCGGGTGCCACAGTACCCAGTAGGATGGGAAGGCTGCCCCGCGGTGCGCTCTGGACCCCTGCTAACACGGAGCGTTTTCCTACTTGCTGCTTCTGCTTCCTCTGGCATGGACAGAGTTCCCTCTAAAAACTTCTGGCCTACCCGTTTCTCCGCTTCCCTTGCTCTAATACGCAAGCGCCCGTGTGCTGAAGGGGAGGGGAGACAGGGAGGCGGGCAGGAAGATCGGACACTGACCACTGTCGGGGCAACCCCAACCAGCAGGCCTGATTGCTCCAGGGGCCCCTCCACCCTCCTCCTGCAGGGGAAGGATGGACGCATCGGGTAGCCTTCGAGGCTGGCTCTCACCTCCAAGTCCAGCACTCCCTCCTCGCTGGGTGCTGCCACCTCTTTGGGATGGGCGGAGTCACCTTCAGCGGCCTGTGGGGCTTCCAGAAACTTCTGCTGTTGTCTGAAATGGGATTTTATTTGAGCAGGCAGCAAATGACACACAAAAGAGAACATAAGGCCACTGAAGATACCACACTGGTTTTGTCCCTCAGAGAAAAAGAACAATTTGGGGTGCACGTCTCTACCCGCAGGCAGCAGGAAGGTGGCTTCTCCCTGGGTTCTACAGTTAGCGATGGAATCACAGCCCACTGAAGCAGCATGGCTGGGGGCCAGACAGGGAGCTGACCTCCCAGGCTGATGCAGGGCGTGTGAAGGGTCCAGGGCAGGGTTAGCCACACCAAGGCCTCTGGGTCAAATCTAGCCCATGGTCTTTTTGCACATGACCGGCAAAGGATGGCATTTATATTACAACTAACGGACTGTTAGCCAGCCTGGCCAGCCTTCACAGAAGCAATCCACCTACACAGCTCCAGACGCTGGCTCTGCTCTACCTGTGGCTAAAGACCCAGGGGGTGGGGGGCAGCCGCACCCCAGGTGTGCTGCCTAAGGGACACAGCTGCCCCCCAAGACTCCGAGAAGCACAGAGGGCCTCAGGGAGGAGCAAGGAGGTGCCTGCCGGGGGAAGGGCCCCATGTGCACAGCGCCCCGTGTCCATGGTACCCTGGGGCTCTGATTTATGACCATGGGGGTGCAGAGCTACAGTTTTCATCTGGGATCTGCAGACCTTGGTGGACAGGGTGGCTTTGCCTTGAACCTATTTGAGTTTTTGACAGTTTATGACCCGGAGCTTCCTCTGGGTGGAGGCAGCCCTAGAGGGCCCATGGCTCAGCAAGTAAATTCCTCCTTCATCTGGAGGGAAAGCCTCCTTACCAGAAAAAAGTGAGTCTCAGGTTAGGGCTGCCTTGTGACCAGCATGCAGATCGGATTTCACACTTTGGCCGGGCACTTTGCACAGTCTGTGACATGCACAACCCTACATGGTATCCCTAGAAGAGTTCCTATGTGCCATGACACCCAGCTGGCACATCCTCCGGAAGATCCATTTATTTATTTTTGACAAAAAGGTCTTTATTTTGACCTGTTAAAAAACGTGCCAATTGGGCCTCTGATGCTGCGTGCTCTTGAGTGCGAATGCTGCCTATGAACAAACTTTAAGGGAGAAAAGGAGTCTCCCGGGTCGGCTGAGGGGCGAGGCCGTTACCCTGAGCCATGTAGGCTGTGCCAGAGGAGACCAGAGGAGGCTGTGACCAGGCGGATCAAGCCAGCAGCCCATACCCTGCAAGGACTAAAGTCACTTTTGTGCTCTTGCAATGCAGGGGATGAGGGAAGGCACTGTCTAAAGCTACAGGCACACAGGGAAAGCAGAGTAACCTCGGTTAGAGGGCACGCGTGGCGTGGCTGCACCACTAGTGGCCTTCTGGTATGGCCTCCGAACCCACCACGATCAGTACCTGCTTCCTGAGAGGCCGCTCCCGGGCATAGCTTGTTGGATGGCCTGGTCTGCCCCTGCTGTCCTGGGCGGCCCTGGCACTGCAGCCACCATGCCTGTGGGAAGCGACTGAGGATGGAAAAGCTTGTTAGATAGAGGTGCACGGAACCTGCCTGACCCACACACTGCATGGTACGGCCCAAGACACAGCCTTGCCAGGCCACCAGTCTCAGCATAGGAGACAGGAACAGGGGTGCCAGGGTGGCCAGGCTGACCAGGTCCAGAGCCCCTCACTGAGTCTTGGTTTCATATGATCTGCTGGCTCCTGCGAAACCATCTCTCACGCAATCCTTTCACCCCCATTCTGCTTGTACACAGTAACTGGACTCCACAGAGATTCCAGGAACAACTTGCATGCTCTCATTTTAAGCTCCGCAGCCCTCCCCTTTGCTTTCTCTCGTTTATCAAGGAAACTGCAGTGACCCCTGCTGCAGGCCACGTCAGGTCTCCAGAAGCCTGGGATGTGGGTGTGCAGACTGCATGCCTGCCTGAAATGCCAGCTCACGATGGCTGAAGGTGACCCGGATCTAACAGGGCCTGTGAGAGCACTGCAGAAAGAAACTCTTGGATTTTGGGGTGCTGCACTGCCCACCTCCTGCCCTGTGTCAGCCCACCCCCCAGCTCATTCTACCTTGATGCTGTCCTGCCCCTTCCACCCAGAGTGCTGTACCCTATGGGGTTCTCCTCACAGGCGGGGCTCAGCTAGACACACTTTCCAAGGGACCTCCAGAGCCAACCCACACCTGGGCACTCCATGCCTGTCAGCGGATTTGGCTTTCTTTCTGCTTATTTATATTTGTCTTTGCTGCTGCCTGAAAGCTCCCTAAGGCCAGGGTTTACCTGCCTCAGCCTCTTAACAGAGATATTTCCGCACTGCTTCCATCGCCCAAGTCCCTATTTGCCAGCGTCCTCTTTGCTGATGTACCTGACTGGCCTAGACAGACCCAGATGCTACTTGTTTATTTCTGACACTACACCCCATTTCTGTGTTATCTCCTCGGGAACCAGCCTGGGTTGGGTGGCAAAGTGGCCAGAGACGACGGGGTGGGGGCTTTGCCGTGACCCGGTCTTCCACTGACCTCCAGGGCTTCCTCCTTGGCCTTGGCCAGACTGCTCCAGGGCTTGGCTGGTGGTCCCTCTGCACCCTGGAAAGATGTCATCACATGACGCGAGCTGGGACAAGGCTGTC
This sequence comes from Myocastor coypus, assembly GCA_004027025.1. Taxonomy (NCBI): domain Eukaryota; kingdom Metazoa; phylum Chordata; class Mammalia; order Rodentia; family Myocastoridae; genus Myocastor; species Myocastor coypus. The sequence goes on from PVJA010008374.1 coordinate 10,113, forward strand.
ACTGCCTACTCTGCACTCAGACAGAGGCACAGAAGGGAGCAGGGACCATGCCCAAAACTGGTGGATATGAGCTTTGGGGCAAAGACAGAGTTCCAGGAAAAACGACTACAGGTGCCATCCCCTGAGATGTAGCCTGGGGAGCCCCAGGCAGTGTGGACAGGGCATGAAGGGCGAAAGCAATGCCTGAGAAGGTCTCCTTGTTCCTCTGGGTGCCAGGGGGCCACAGCTCTAAAACAGGGTGGTGATACCAGCCCTGCCACTTCGGAGTCTCTGTGAGCTCTGAGCAGGCTGGTCGCCGAGACTCTCAGCAGGCAAGACAGAAACAGCTTCCAGGAAACATGATGCACCCCGGGGATCCAGGAGCTCCCTGCTGCGGCTCCGCCCCCCTGTGCATCGATGCTCTTCCTGCTTGCTGCTGGAGGCCAAAGGCAGCAGGTGCAAATAAGAACCTGTAGGCTCCAGGGGTTTCTTGAACAAGTGAAGCGGGTCAAGTGGTAGAGCAAGGAGCTTGGGGACTATGGGAGCTGCAAGGTGCCTGCTCCGGGCCTGAGATCCAGAAAGCCATGGTTTGCTGCTTGTTCCAGTTTTTCACTGATCCAGCAACTTACAGCCCAGCCCAAGATATCCAGGATTTGCAGAGCAAGCAGGCACTGCGCGAGGCTTCCAGAAGTAAACAGAAAACAGACAAGCAGGTGGTAGAAGTGGAGCCCTGGCAGGGCCAGAGGACATGCAGATGAGGCTGGGCCCCAAGGAAGCCTTCTCATGCGCTACTTTACGCCCTTCACTCCCCGTCCACACTGCCCGGGGCTTCCCAGGCTGCATCTCAGGCTGCCCTTTGTGACACTTGTCACTTTTCCTGGAGCTCTGTCTATGTCCCAAAGCTCGTATCTGTCAGTTTTGGGCAAGGTTCCTGCTCCTTTCTGCATCCTCGGACCCTGTGGGCTCCCTGGGTGGCCCTGCTTCTTCCCAGCCTCCAGCCCTGCCTGGGCACCCACCTGCAAAAGCCTGGCAGGGGGCTCGGCCCTTCTGGTGAGCATCGGCAGGGCCGCGTTCTCCACCTGGATGGCTCGCAGCACGGCCAAAGCGTCTTCCTCTCGGTCCTCAGCGGCGCACAGGGCTTTGCGGGGTGCCGACAGAGGTCTTTCTCGGCGGCTGCCAGGTCCTGGGGAAGGAGAACAGGAGATGCTCCTTCCGTGGGCTGCTCGCAATCCATTAGATCCAGCTGAGGAGCACTTACAAAACGGCTGGCCAGAACACACTGGAAACGTCAAGGTCACGCACATAAAGCTTGGAGGACAGCGGCATGTTCCCGCAGCCCAGGAAGACGCATCAGGTGGGTCCCAAGGTGGCCCTGGGACTGGGAAGGGGGGCAGCATGCCTCACAGAATGGGACTGTGGCAGGAGGAGAAAGCAGCGTGCAGCCTGTGTCACAGAAAACAGCGCTACGTGTCCTGATTTTCTCAAGTGGATAGCAGGCATGTAAGCCAAATGTCATTTATTTATTTATTAATTGATTGACAGATGCAGGGTGTCACTATGCAGCTCGGACTTGTTGCGATCCTCCTGTCTCAGCCTCCCCAGGCATGCATCACCATGCCCAGTTCCAGGGCTGGCACAGCATGTGGTACCAGGGATCAAACTCCAGTCCCTGTGCTCGCCAGGCGGGCACTTACACTGCCAAACTGTCTCCCCAGCCCTCAGTGCCCTTCTTAGTGGACACATATAGCAATGTTTACGGGGCAAAGGGCAATGAGGTCACAACTTACAAGTATTTAAAAGTGCATGAACTTATAAATAAATTAAAAAGCATTTGTACACCACCAGCATCTGAGGATATGAAGTACCTCACAGAAAACAGTGTCATGTGTACAGGGGACTTACGGGCATCCTCCCTCATACTTTAAATCACCTCTACATTGCCTGTGACACTGGATATAACCTAAATGCCATGGAAATAGTTGTCCCAGCATCAGGGTGGAGGGGGTCCTAGAGCCGGGGCTCCTGGATCCTAAGGGACAGCCAAGTGTCTGTGAGCTGCGAGAGGCTCGCCAGGAAGCTCTCCTGGCATCAGCGCCCCATGGGCTGCAGATGATTAAAGATCCTGGCTGGAGTACCTCACTCCTAGCTCTGCTCTTGTTAGAGTGCTTCGTGGAACAAGAGTTCAAGTAGCAACATCAAAAATGGTACTGGATGCTCAGGGACTGGAAAAATGAATATTGTTAAAACGTCTGCACGACTCGAGCCAGCTTCAGATTCAGTACAATTCCCATTAAAGTACTGATGAAACTCTTCACAGAAATTCATACAGAACCACAAGAGATCTTGAACAGCAGGACCAACCTTGAGCGCAAAAAGACAGAGCTGGAGAGGCTCACAATAAATGCCCTGAACATCACATGAAGCTACAGTAGCCAAAGCAGCATGGTACTGGTATAAAAACCAACACAGAATCAGTGGAACAGGGCACAAAAATCTAGACATTAACATATGTATTGACAGCCTACAAAAGTGCCAAGGACATGTACTGAGGAAAGGGCAGTGTCCTCAATAAATGGTGCCAGAGAAACTGGATATACATATGCGAAGAACGCACTCGCCTGTCCCCAGATGCCAAAGTCAGCTCAAAATGCACCAAGGGCCTGAAACTACGAAACCACTGGAATGGGCGTAGGCCCAACATTTCAAAATACTGGCGTAGGCAAGGGTTTGTGGTTAAGACCTTCAAGTGCAGGCAATAAATACAGACCTAAGCCAACAGGGTTACGTTAACCTAAAAGTATAAGCGCTGAAAAGGAAATGATTTTCCATAGAGAGACGGCCCATGGAATAGAAGGACGGACTCCGCATGCTAGCCATCCGAGGAGAGGTTAACATCTAGAACACAGAAGGAATTCCAACAGCATAATAAGAAAAAATCTGATTAAAATGAGTAAAAACCCTGAACAGACATTTCTTAAAAGACGCAAATGGCTAACAAGTGTGAAAAAAAGATGCTCATGCTATGAATCATCAGGGAGGCAAACAGAAAACACTGAGAAATCAGCTCAGCCCAGTCAGAACGGCTCTGGCAAGAGGACATCAAATTACCTATGGCTGCCATGGAGCCGAAGAAAGGGGGTCTCGCCCACAGTACTGGTGGGGATGTAGAGTAGCAGAGGCATTGTGGGAAACAGCGGGCAAGCGTCCTAGACACTGAACAGACAGCTACGTGCTAGGTGATCCACCAGTGCGACTACGGGTGTGCGGCTGAAGGAAATGACGTCAGCACACCAAAGAGACGCCCATATGCCCACGTTCGCCGCAGCCCTGTTCACAAGAGCCGCAGCGTGGAATCCACTTAGGTGTCGGCTGACACATGAATGCATACAAACACGAGGTCTAACCACACAGTGGAGTATTACTCAGCAATAAACAGGATGGGAAGCCGGCACTGCAGCAAAAGGATGGGACTGGGAGGAGGGACAAAAGCCAGGCTCAGAAATGCCACGTGTCCTGACTCATGCGCCGAACTAAATGCATGAGGCGATCACACAGGAGCGGAGAGTAGCCACTACTACTCTAGCGGTGAGGAAGGCACCAGGGGAAAGGAGACAGAGAAACTGGGTAATAATAAATATAGTTGGATGGGAGATTTAGTTTTAATGCTGTATAACACAGTAACTAAAATCTACAACCATCTTTTTATACATTTCAGTATAACTAAACAGGGACGTTGAAGGTTCCTATCATATGCAAATGGTAATACTTGAAAAAAAAAAAAAAAAACAAAGAAAACACAGAAATGCTCTCATGGGCCAGGGAGATGGCTCACTGGTCTACTCTCTTGCCTGGCAAGTGCAAGCACCCAGGTTTGATCCCCAGCACCGCATGCCATGCCGGCCCCATGCTGAGCTGGCCACCGCAAGCTGGCCACTGTAATCTCAGAACTGGGCAGGCTCAGACAGAAGGATCACTGTGAGTCCAAGCTATGTAGTGAGACCTTGTATCCAATAAATAAAGCTTAAAAAAAGAAAAAGAGATGCTCGCATTATCCCCGAGTTGATGGTTGAGCATTACCTAAGCTACCGAGCTGTCAGCGTGAAATGCATATGCAGTACCTGTACTATATGTCAATTACGTAAAAGCAATTGCCATAGGCAACGGCATTGGCAGCTTCTTCTTGTTTCTGTATGATTCCAGGGCAAGAAATACACAGAAACTCTCCGGAGGTGACTCACAGAATAGGAAGGACTGGCTACTGTTTTTTGCAGTACTGAGGAAATGAGCCCAGGGTCTTCACGCCAAGCAGCACCCCTAGCTACACTGGCTTTCTTCTTTGAGACAAAGTTGTGCTAAGTTATGAAGTTGCTCCCTGAACTTGTGGTCCTCCCACCTCAGGCTCCCAGAATGCAGGGACTGTGTGCACGCGGGCACTCTCCTTGGCAGCGGGGACTCTGCACTCTTCTGGAAGGCTGAGCTAAGGGGGCGGAATGGCCAGGTACAGGGAAAGGGGCTGCTGGCGCAAACACCCAGCGGGCACTGAGAGGAGACCGTGTCTCCAGGCTGCGTGATCTACAACAAGTTTCCAGACTCAACCTTCATCCCTCACCACCTAGGGCTGCGTTCTTTATGTTACCAAACACCTTTCCTTTTTCTTTTCAAGCATCTGGTACCTGGGGCCAGGGAGATAGCCCAGTGGCATAAACACCTGCCTCACAAGCACAGGGTCCTGAGTTTGATTGCTGGTACCAAAAAAAAAAAAAAAAAAAAGACTGGTACCTCTGTGGAATTTTACGGTCAGAAGGGTGGCAGGGGCCATACCAGGCTCCTCCTCAGTCAGTGTGAAAAGATCTGGTCCCTGCCTTAGCTGGGAGGATAAGGACAGCAGGAAAGAACATTACCGCTACTGTCGTAAGCTTCCCTGGGGCTGGAGCTGGAAACTCCTTAAGGAGAAACTCCTCAGGGTAGCTGAGACGGAAGCGGCGATAAGCAAGGCAAGGTGGCCATGTCTCTCACCATTACCACACAATGCTGTTCTGGTCATAAGGATATCGGAGTGGGCAGAACAGGAGCACCTGTGCCCTTGCTAACCTCACAGCCACAGGGCAGAGGTAGACACGGCCTGGCGCATGCCAGGGCAAAGGGCGGGAGATGGTGGGGGCACCCGTGGGCGGGGCAGAGGACCCGAGGGCAGCGCGGCCTGTGAACACCCAAAGGGAGGCTGTTCCAGGCCGAAGGCACAGCAGCTGCCAAGGCCCAAGGCAGGCAGTGCTTCACGTGCCAAGGAATGGCCAGGGGACAGGAATGGGGGAACAAGGTCAGGAGCGGCCAGCCGCCAGGTGGACAGCTTGCAGGCTGGGTTTGGACAGGGTCCTACAGGCCTCAGCTACTGCATGAGGTCACAGGCTCCCTGGGCCCTGGCATTATAGCTTCTACCACCTCAATGGACACACAGCAACTTTGAGCTCCAACCTCATAAACCACTGAAGCCCAGTTTCCAAATCTGTTGTAAAGCACAGTGAAGAACCCAGGACCCCTTCAGGCATCCCCATTCGTAGATACTGAGATCACGCACAGAGCCGCAGGAGGAAGCATGCCAGCCATCACCCAGACGTGCGACGGCGCAGACCCTAGGGCCGGTGCTGTCAGCAGTGCCAAGACCGCAGACGCGGGGTGGACTGAGCTGGCCATAAAAAATGAGTGAATAAACAAACAAAGGTTCTGAAACAAGAAAAAAAATAAATCAAAATTAAAAAGAAATAAATAAAATCAGCCCCCCAAGAGGTGTGTGCCGGCCATACACATCTACTGCCAGTGTACGACCAAGACTCTTCCTGCAGGCTTGGGGGGTTGCATGTGGGGCTGGATCAGGGCTGTCAGGCACCTGCACGGCTGCAGCCTGGCTCTGGCAGGGGAGGTGCTCTGTCTGTGTGCTCAGTCAGCCCCGTGCTCACCTCTTCTCAGAAAGCGGCCCCCAGGAAGGCATCTTCTCCCATCAAGGCCCAGTCTCATCTGCAGGGACGCTTCCGCCCCAAGCATTGATCCTGGAGGAGAGAGCGCCCCTCTGCAATGTGGCCAGCAGGAGCTGCCTGCGCTCCAAGTCAGATTATGCTGAGCAGATGCACTTCAGAAAGAAATCACCCTTCCTCCGAGTGAAGGTCAACTCCGCAGCACCAGTCCCAGTGCCTTCCCTGCTCCTGGCTTCCCAGAAAAGCCCATACATTCCCGTTGCCGCTGGGCCGGGCTCACGTTCTCTGCCCCATCCCACGGCTGCATGTGCTAACCACCTTCTAACTCTCTCTGACATCCTCGTCACTCATGTGGGTGAGCACTGGCCTGGGCGCTGCAGGATGGTGGATTTATTCTCACCATAGAGCTGGAGAAAGGTGAATTTACTCACTCGGTAAATCCATACCACCAGCAACAGCCAAATAGCGCCTTTTAATTTATCCCCGACTGCTCTTTTCTTGTTGAGAACCATCCCTCTTTCTACAATGCTACTTTCTCTTCACTTCCCTGGTGCTGGGCTTTCTTCTTTCACAGAGAAACAAAAGGTGCATCGATTTCGGACCACGATGTGAACGCACCACCTGCCCCTCGAAGCGAGGCCACAAAGCTGCCGGTCGCTTGCTTCCCCGGGGGACCTGCTCCACTCATGTTCAGGAACTCTGCAGAATTACTGTTTCCTACAAGCAGGAGGCCCAGGAGGAGGTCCCGTGGGCAGCCATGGTCATGGACAACACTAAATCTGAGAACAAGGGGCTACAGGATTGCTCACAAGCTTGCAGTCCACTGGCAGAAACTTGTGTAACTTGTCTATTTTTGAAAAGATGAGAAACAGATGTCTAGCATTTGTGAGTGGAGCAGCAGGGACTGAACCCATGGCCTTCACACTGCATCAGCCTCACCCCCATTTAAATTTTGAGAACTAGGCTGGGGAGATAGCTCAGTGGCATAAGCACCTGCCTGGCAAGTGCAAGGTCCTGAGTTCGATCCCGTGTACTTCCTCAATAAATAAATTTTGAGAGCCTCTCTAATTTGTTAAGTTGCCCAGACCAGGCTCAACTTGTGAGCCTTCTGCCTCAGCCTCCACCAAGCTTTTCTGTCTTTTAGACAGGGTCATGCTACGTAGCTCAGGCTGGCCTTGAGCTTACTTCATAGCCCAGGCTGGTACTGAATTTGCCACAGTCCTCTTGCCTCAGCTTCCTGAGTGCTAGAATCCACCAAGTTTTTTTCTTTTTTTCTTGTTTCAGAACTTTTGTTTATTTGTTTGTTTATTTTTATGGCCGGCTCAGCCTGCCCTGAGGGCAGGGCTGGCTCAGCATGTGGTGCCAGGGACCGAAACCTCGGTCCCTGCAGCCACCCAAGCTTTCCTAAGCAGGCGCTTTAGACCACTGAACCATCCTGCCGGGCCCCCAACAAGCTTTGAAAAAGGATATTTGTTAGAAATTGAGACCGCTGGCCTCCCTTGAAAAGTCCCATGGCCTGGCTGGTCCAGTCTGGCACCCCACGGTGACAACCATAGCCTCTTCACAGGCTGCGTGGCAGCACGATCCTTCGGCATTTCCCATCATGAAGTGGAATCTATCACTGCAGCCAGACTTGCTCTGGCGACCGCTCTGGCCAGCAGGACACTGGCTGTTGAGACGAAGTGGTCTACAGAAGCCCTGGCTTGTCCTCCCTGGCTGCCCCAGCAACCTGTGCTGGATAATAAGACCGTGCAGAGTGGAGATGAGGCGGCCCAGCGAAGCCGCTGCTCGCAAGCTCCAGGCTTGGCCCCTGCGGACACATGTGCGGCAATAAAGGGCTTCTGCCTGAAGCTGCTTTGCTTCAGGTGGGCTGTGAGGTGGTGGTGGTGGCTGCCATGCCTGGCTTATCACGGCCGTGCTCCTGGCACTGCCAGGGCCTGGCAGAGCATCTTTCTGTAGCCCGAACAGTCACCCTCCAGCTGCCGTTTCTTGGGCCTAGGAACGCACCTGCCTCTGAAGGAAGGCGACCAAAGCCTCCAGATAAGAAGATGTGCTTTGCTCTTGGGGGTGCAGACCCTTGCACCACGCCTGCCTGGAGAGTGGGGGGTCTCTGCTACCTTGAGCAGCGTCTTCTTTGGAAGCATTAATGGGATAGTCTGCTCTCAGAAGGGCTCACTAGGGACAGCTGGTACTCTGATTTTTACCAGATGGACCCACTGGTGTGCATTCTCTTACATCAGTGCAGGTCTGCTTACCACAGTGGCCAGAAAGCTCAGGATCACAGCTGTGACTAGCTCAGGGAAGTGACCTGTGTGGTTGCTTCTGACGTTGAATGAACAGCAGTGGCTTCTGTCCACCAGGTACAGTTTACTTGGGGAAGTCCCCCGGCCCATGCTTCTTTGCTTTGGGGGTGTATTTGATGTCATGCCTGCCCCAGCCTGGGCAAGAGAGCCAGGTCCCCTTGACCACAGAGGCTGGAGATGGGCTCAGAGGCTGCTGGGTTTTGAACTTGAGTAGATCCTTAGGGAAGGAATGGTCTCTTTTTCTCTGGCTGGCAAAGCCCATCAGAGGGTATCTGGAGCATCGGGGGCCATCTTTGGAACTCAAGGGCAATTGCCTGCCTGCCTGGGTCCAGTGATATGGTCCCCAAGTGTTTCCTGGACCAACAGTGTTGGGGGCACCTGAGAACTTGTCAGAAATTAAAATGCCTCGGCCAGGGATGGCAAACCTTTTGACTCATTCAGTGAGAACAGGTGGCTGGCTGTGGCACACGTGCTGTAGGTTTGCCACCTAGGCTCTACCCCAGACCCACTGATCAGGAGCTCCAGACCTAAGGTCCAGCCAGCTGAGAGTCACTGGAATAGAGAGAAGCAGTTACATGATGAAGAGGCAGCTTCCCAGAGATGAACGCCTGGATCCTGCCACGCCCGAGCCCCTATTATAGTCTTGGACATCTCAGGACTGTGAGCAACACACTTTGCTTTCTTGTTTAAGCTGGTTTGAATTTCCACCATCTGCTGTCAACGAACAAGCCTTAGAGGCTCTGGACTTTGACAGAACGGCCTTCTGCTGCAGGCTTCACCCCAGAAACGCTAACTAGGCACTGTCAGCACCCTCTGATTCACTCGCCGGGAGGGTGCTGCTTTATTTTTATGGCTGGCAGCTTGTTTGGGAAAAGTGGTTCAGATATATCACTCCCCAGAGCACTCTGACAGCTTGGACAGTAAACTTTCTACATTACAAGACAAATGATCCTTCGCCCTCCAGAAGACAAAAGGTCTCCGAATGGAGGCTATACTACTGCCTTGGAAACCTGCATACAGTCTTGAGCAACGTGAGACTTACGTTACGTCAGAATTAGGGACAGCTACAGTGAGAGTATGAAAATATAGTGGTGTGGCATCCTATGCATATTTAATTGATGCAAATTCCGTTGTATCAGCTAAGGAAAAAGGTATAAGGGGGGAAATAAATCTTTAAAGAGGGCAGGCGATGGGTTATGTTCCGACATGACAGATTAGCTAATCCTAATCGTCTTTCTCTGTAGCATGACTAGAAAACCTGGAGCAAATATTTACAGAGGACTGTATGAAAAAAGAAATCTGAAGGCAAGGGGAGTGGGCGGCGGGAGAAGAGACAGAAGAAGCCGAGAGAGGCCAGCCTCAAGCTCTGGGAGGTCTCCCCCTCACGGACAGGAGGACTCTGGCAGAGCAGCCATGAGCCTGGGGTGCGCAGCAGTTTCCAGCAGATTCAGGGGCTACAGCCTGAGAGTGGGGGTGGGGGTGATTGGGACGTGTGACGCACTTGCATGGTGCCAGCTGTCCGAAGCCATCTAGGCTACCCTAACTGCCAGGTTGAGGTATGCAAGGGTAGCTCGGCCCCTGCATTTTGGTTGCCTTTGGAGACTGGTGACCAGTGGCTTTCCTGTATTCCATCTCAGCACAAGGACAGGGACCGTGGCAGGGTTTGTAGCGTCCCTCCTGCTTGAGTATATTTATAGAAGAAGGTGACCTCCAAACCCACTCAAAATGAGGATTCTACTGCCTTGAACTGCACCCCCTCTACACAGTGACAGGGCTAATGGGGACAAGTGATGCTGAGAACCGATACCAGAAGAGCTGATAACCTCAATTCACGGTTGAGCCAGTGACAGGGATTTTCTTACATATGCAGAAGTTCACAGTCACAACTGGGACTACCTCAGGCATTCAGTGGTTGCCAGAAGTGAGGAGCACATTACCACAGACTGTACAAACAACAACAGTAGCCATGTTTAGTGAGGTTCGAAGCCCAGAGGGAATGGAACGGCACGGTGATAGCACTTAGATCAGGAAGGCAGCAAAGGCAGCTACAGAGCTGTAAGATCCCTCTGCAGAATGGCAAGTGGTAAATTTGCTAATTTAAAGTAGACTCTAATAAGTCAAGAATGCATGTTGTAGTTGCCGCTCATGGCTAAAAGAATAATAAAAGCGGTAACTAACAAGCTAATAGAAGAGGGAAAAGGGATAATGCCAAGCAATTAGTTGAGGAGAACGCAAGAGAGGAGAGAAAGAGGAACATCAGACAGGCAGAACAAATAAAAAACAAACAATAAGATAGGAGACTTAAAGCCAAATATATCAGCAATTACATTAAACATAAATGGACTAAATGCTCCCATTAAAATACACAGACTGTTAAGAGGATAAAAATAAAAACCTATTATATGCTGCTTGTAAGAGACAAACCTTTATAGAAAGTCTGCAGAAAGTCTGAAAGAAAAAAGATGGAAAAAAGCTATTCCCCCATAAACCCTAACCGGAAGGAAACTGGAGGAGCTCTCTCTCTTGACACAGTGGACTTGGAGTCAAAAAAGAAAAAAACCCCACAAGCAGTCATTTGTCTCCCCTCAGATTCACCTCATTTCCCCACTTGTTTCTTTGCCTTCAGTTCCTCACATATTTTTAAGACAGACCATATCAATGATAAAAGGTTTGATTCACTAGAAAAATAAGAAAAGCCTAATTTTGTTAAGTATGCCCCAAATACAGACACCAGCCCAAGTAGCATAAAGCATGTTGGCAGCCCCTCCTCAATTCTTCCCAGAGCAAGGTGAGCCCATCTGGGGTCCTGCGGTCCTCCCAGGATGCCCCTGGGCTTAGCGCCCCCAGGGGTGTGAACGTCCGAGCCACAGCAGGGTGCCAGTGTATAAGAGCGCACTTGACCACCACCCAACCCTGATGTCTCCTGTGGCGCCCAGCCGGAGGCCGTGATTTGCCCCCTGCTGTGGAGGGGACACCTGGCTTGTGAGATGACAACCTGTGTATGGCGCTGGCTATGCAAAGCCATCCAGGCTACGCTGTCAGACTGAGGGATTCAAGGGTAGCTCGGCCCCTGCACTTTGGTTGCCTTCGGAGACTGATGTCTGGGTGACACGCGGCTTCCCTGTGTTACATCTCGGCACGAGGGCAGGGACAGAGGCAGAGTTCGCAGCGTCCCTCCTGGTCGAGGATATTTATAGAGGAAGGTGACCTCCAAACCCATTCAAAATGAGGATTCTACTACCTCAAACTGCATCCCTTCCACACAGGGCTAATTGGGACAAATGGCGCTAAGAGCCAACACCAGAAGAGCCGGCAGCCTCACTTTCACTGGCGGGCCGGTGACATGGATTTCCTTATATGTGCAGAAATATACAGTCACAGTTGTGACTGCCTTTCTGGCATTCTGCGCTCTGTTTATTTCTGCCTGGATCCAGGGCAAGCCACACTCCCGGCCCAGCTCCCTCTCCCCAACAGGGAGTCTTGCTAACCTGCCAGCGCTGGGCTTGACTTCCAGCTTGGGCTCCTTCTGTAACAGCCTCCCAGAACGCTAGGACCAGAGGCAAGCAGCCAGCATGCCCTGCTACCCTCCGCATGTTTAGATCCAGCCCTACATACCACCTGCAGTTTGCCCAAACTTTTTGCAGAAAAGAATATTATAAATAAACTAATCTCTATTTCTCCAAATCCTACACGTGAAGCTATACATTTTAGGTTAGGTCTGTCCCCAAGTCTTAATCCCTGGTGCCTGCGGCTGTGGCCTTATTTGGAAATGGGGTCTCTGCAGATGATCATGTTAAGATGAGGTTCTGAGGGTTCTTCTTAGCGCTGCATGGCCACGGTCTTTATTGAGCAGGTGCGGCCTCTGTTGCCTCTGCTGCAATTGTTCTGCCACCATCAATGGCTGCCCTCTGCCATGTGCCACTCTGTCTTGGAGCCAGCTGAGTATGGACTGAAACCTCCAGTAACTATGAGCTAAATAAGCCTTTCCTTCAGAGAGAGAGAGAGAGAGAGAGAGAGAAAGCAAGCGCGGGCTGGCCACATAGCTCAGCGGATTAAAGTGCTTGCAAGAAGGTACAGGGACCAGGGGTTCCATCCTATTGCCTGCTGTGCAGGCCCTGCCCCTGGGGCGTGCAGAGACACACATTGAGATTGGGCATGGTGGCATGTATCTGTAAACCCAGCTCTTGGGAGGCTGTAAACAGGTGGATCACTACAAGTCTGATCTGGTAGCAAAACCCTGAACATCCTTTAGATCCTTCCCTAAAATACAAAAATAAAGCAGGTGCTTTTGGACCAAGAGATGCACATTTGGGGAATGCTGTGAAGATCGGTGTGGCCACAGATGAAGGGCCACTCTGGGGATGGACCTTCCCTTGGACCTTCACAGGACGGTCCTGACTTCCCCCAAGCACTGTGAGACAGTTAAGTTCATGAGGTAAAAAACCGCTTGGACTTGGTACTTTTCCTCTGACAGCCCTGGCAGTGAATCAAGCATGTTTAACTGATGCCTAGTTTTCTTTCAAAAATATTAATAGCAATACACTTACATTAATGAAAGTAGAAAAAAAAAAGCATAACAAGGGACAGCAGGATGGATTTCAGGCCTGTTACCGCCAGGATGACGGTGAGATGGTCCTGATTTATCAGCTAAGTGAGAGCGCGAGGGGTCATAAAGGGGAGTGGTTAGAGCAGTGATCCTGCGAGCAGGCTGTCCTGGTGAAAACAGGCCTCGCCATGCGCGAGCTGGGGGACTGTGGGCAGCTGCGTCAATGCTCTGCACATTGCACTGGTAACGGTGGGCCCCACTGCACGGGGCGCTGGACAAGCAGCTGCGAGGCTGCCTCTGTGGTGTCCAATGCAGCCCAGCAGCCCGTGCGGTGCTTCCAGAGGAGGGCTCTCAATTAATGAGTTAAGATAGGAAAAGCCCAGGACAGTGGATCATGCTGTAAAGCTGGGGTCCCGGTCAGGTCCTGCCAACCTGGGAGGCTCCGCCCTGGGGTGACACACTGCCCTGAGGCTCGTCTTCCTGGTGACTGGTCTGGGAGGAACTTCTTAGATGCCCTTTGGCACTTCTCCTGTGTTGGGAAGACAGCACCAACCGGGCACACTGGAGTCCGAGGCCTACGTGGCAACCACTGGGGCCCAGCCTGGAGGCCACGTGGGCGACCCTTATGGCCCCCAAACACAAGAGAGCTCCCTGAGCTGACATCTTGGTCCTTCTCTTCTCTCCTGGTTCCTTGTCTGATCCAAGCCCACAGAGCTACAACTCACCACATCTTTCTACCCCCTCACTGCTCTATTGTGTTCTCTTTTTTTGTCTTTTTTGAGACAGGGTCTTGTATGAAGTTCACGCTGGCCTTGAGCTCACTTTTGTAGCCCAGGCTGGTCTCGAACTCGCACCAATCCTCCTGCCTCAGCCTCCCGAGTGCTGGGATTACAGGCGTGAGCCACCACACCCGGCTCTATTGTGTTCTTGAGCCCTATAGGCCATTTTGCTACCATCTACTTACCTCTGTGACACCTGTGTGACCCTGCTCACTTCAGGGACACAGTGGTTACCCCACCCCCATCTCAACCTCCATCAAACTCCAATCCACCCAGGCTTGGTTTTGCCAAGAAATCCCCAGGAACCGGTCTGGTGCTGGGTGGGTGGTGTGACAAAAAAACAAACAAAAAAAAAACTTGCGATGATGAAAATATGTAATATAACCATTGTTAAAAATTAAAAAAAAAAAAAAACTTGGATGTTGTAGTGTCTGTGCGTCCCTCCCTCCACCCACAAAGCCTCATGCAGCCATGGGGCAGCTTCTAGAGCTTGTGATTAATTCACGATCCAATGCTGGGATTACAGGTGTAAGAACTGCATCCATCCTGGGGCAAGTCATGCGCATACAAAGGTAAGGAGGGGAGAGAGGCTTGCTAGCTGCTGTAGCGCCCCTGTAGCTAGCTGCTGCTCCTCCCTTTGTTCTCTGCTGTTTTTCTGTGAACAGCTGCCCTCTGCCATGTGCCACTATGTCTTAGAGGCAGCCAAGAGTAGGCCACTAACTGTGGCCTAAATAAATCTTTCCTTCCTTCATTTTGGGTGTTGGATATGCTGCCCCCACAACCGGAGAAGAGCAACCACAACACTGGAGAATATCTAAATATTTCTAAAATGTATTTTGGCAAAAGACAGATGGCCAGGGATGCCCCTCAGTGTCCCCCTCTGGCTTTGGTCATGGCTTTCCCATCATTCTTGTCACTTTCTGAAGCAGTTCTGGAAGATCTCTGTTAGAGATGGCCATGGCGGGTCAGGGTGCTAAACATAGGGACCCCTAGCTGTGCGCGAAAAGCACACGTGCACGGTGCTCTAAAGTCAAGAAACCGCACGGCTGAGGCAGCCCAGGATACCCCTGTTCCAGAGCAGGACGGCTGCCAGGCTGGAGATCGGACAGCTCTCTTAATTGGCAAAAGGTACTGCCTTGGTTCCGCCTTCATGGGCCTGGGCTTTCATACCTTCCTGCAGACTCCCCAAATCTGTGGAATACACATGGGCTGTCCAGAAAAGTGTTTTGTCTTTACTTCCAGAGTTTCTACTCCTGAAAGAGAGAGCTCTGAC
>PVJA010008374.1:25061-45959 GCA_004027025.1 Myocastor coypus
ATCCTCCTGCCTCAGCCTCCCGAGTGCTGGGATTACAGGGGTGCGCCACCACGCCCGGAAAAAAAACTGAGCCATCCCACTGGGCCCCCAGAACTGCTTCAGAAAGTGCAAGAATGAAAAGTGAGAGTGTTCAAGGATAAGGCCAGTGTTCTGAGAGGAACTGATGGCAGTGTACCTTTTATGGCAATGTATTTTAAAATTTTTATACATTTTCTGTACAGTTGTCCCTCACCATTTCCTGGTTTGACTTTTGTGGACTCCCTGTTTTGCAGGCTTTCAAAAAAATATTCATTTAAATTATTTATCGTGGATTTTCCACTAGATTGCAGGATTTTGCAGCACTGTACAGCCTACGTATACTGCCAGAATCACATAGGTTTACGAGTTTAGAAAATGGGGAAGAACATTAGAAGTATTTTTAGAAGTGTGGAAAAGGTTTATAAGAGTGTGGGAAGGGTTTAGAAAGCCCTGAAATATATATAAAAACTAAAATAAATGTAACATCACTACTTCGCTGATTGTCACTTGTCGTGGGGGTGTCTGGAACTAACCTCCACAATAAGTGAGGGACCACTGTATATCAACATTTATAAATGCCCACTGGGCTCTGGGTGCATGTGGTAGAAGGTTCCATCTGCTTGGCCATCATTTGATCTGCCAGGCCACTGCCTGCTGCAAGAGGATGCAGCCAGAGCCCTCAGCCTTGCCCAGGGCCTACGGTCTCAGTGCCTCATCCTTGCCTGGATCCCAACTCTGACGATGGAGCCGCCAGAGCTCCCTGTACCACAATGCACTAGGGCCCTGCCCATGCAACAACCAGCGCAGACCAGCTCTCTTTCCTGCCCTACCCCTGCAGCTCGCTGTCTTCTCTGGGGCTCTTCATTCCCAGAGAGGTGCGGATTGCAGATATACCTTTAATCGCCTGGATCCAGCTGTGCCTGAAGGCCACACTGCCTTTGCACTTCTCAGTTATACAAGGAGATACACTTTTCCACTTAAAGCTGCTTTTTATTTGAGGACAGTCTCACTAAGTCTTGTCCAGCTTTGCCTCCAATAGTTCTCCTGTCTCAGCCCACCGGTAGCTGAGCTTGCAGACGCCCCACGCCTGGCTCACAAGCCCTTCCTTCCACGTTGTCTCTCTGGCACGCTTTGTTTCACGTGCATCTAGTCTTTCCAAGTGCAGGTTTTGGCAGGGTCACTATCTGGGCACGGCTCTGCCCTGCCCACAGCCAGATCTTCGCCTTCCCACCCGCTGACCCAGCCCGCAGACTGGACCTCCGGCCTTCAGAATGGCACAAGCAAAGTCTTCCCATAGCCTCCTTAGAGACAGATGCAGGCTCTCTCAAGAGCACCCGACTAGCACTTTGGCTAAAGATCAGCCCTGCCCTAGCAAAGAGGGTGACAAAGGAGGCTTCCCTCCTCTGTGGTACCCCATGCGGAGGGCACCCAGCCCCAGCCCCAGCCCCCAACTCTTACTGGAGCACCCCCTCTCCTGGTCCAGGAATGTGGCAGGGGACTGAGAATTCAGGACTGGCTCATGTTTGCTGGGGGTGAAGGCCTCAGCGCTGTCCTTCTGCTTGGCAGGCAAATTCCTCTCCATCTTATGACCTGTGGGAAAGGAATAGTTCACATCAGACGCGGAGCCCAGGCGGCGCGGAAGCATTCGGCACAGGCATTTGTTTACTGTGTACTCATGTATTTACTCATCAAATGTTTGCTCAGCGTTCCTGCACCAGGCACCTTGGGAGCTGGGGCTCATGAGAACAACAGACAGGCGGACGGGCGTGCCAAGAGCCACAGTGTACGCTGAGCACAACAGTCCAGAACCCACATGGGGTTTCCAACTGTAACATTACAGAATAGAGAAGTCTCCTACTGGGGGTGCAGGGCAGGCACCAAAGTGGGGGTCCCAGCCCTAGAGTAGCATGTGTCAGCGAACGATGAGGCTCCAACAGCTGGGCCGTGTGCAGGGGCTGGGAGGGTGTGGGTCCTGCCATGGTGGCTGCTTTGCTTCTCAGGCCCATGTTTCCCCAGGGGCGATGGTGCCTGCCTGGGAGCCCAGCATTTGGGATGCTGAGAAAGCAGGATTACAGTGAGTTCAAGGCCAGCCTGGGCCACAGAAGCGAGTTCAAGGCCAGTGGTAACCAAGCAGCAAGTCTCTGTCTCAGAAGAACCCAAGGAGGGCTGGCGAGATAGCTCAGCGGTCTAAGCTCCTGCCTGGCCAGTGCAGGGACCTGGGTTTGATCCCCAGCACTACATGCCACGCCAGCACGCTGAGCTGTGTGGCCTTCAGGGTAAAGAGTGGGCGCTCATAGGTTCTGTCCAAGTCCTGATAACCTTCCTGTTTTCTATTCCCTGTTGACTTTGGGACAGACATTTGAAGTAGCTGTTCCCTTTGGGTCCTGACACCAGGGCCCAAAGCAGAAAAGGCCATGATGGAGGGCTAGCTCTGCCTACTGTCCCTGGCTGCTCCCCAAGGGCTGGGGATGCACTGAGGACAGCGAGAGCTTCTGCAGGGCCCAGGCCCTCGGCACACGCATCTCACTGGCTCACCTGGGTATCCCGGGGCAGGCACGCACTCCGGGGGTGGGGGAGGACAGAGCAGGAGAATCACCCCGAAAGACGTCCCCACCCCACTCCCCAGACCTTGTATGCCAGGTTGCAGGCAGAGGCAGCAGGGGATTAATCTGACGTTAGGAGAAGGAGGAGCTTAGGCTCCATTCCTGGACTGGACCCAGTGTACATCCTTAAGAGTGGATGAGGGACAGTCGCAGTGGGGATGATGGCGAAAGTAAGGATGGAGCGATGCTTACGGGGCACTGTGTGGGCCTTAATGGCATGGGGCCGTACTCTAACGGGGGTTGGAATGGTAGCGGTCCACTTCCTGTTACAGATGTCCTGCCACAGCGAAGCATGACAAACGCTTTCTGTGGCGCAAGCCCCGGCCTGTGAGCTTTGTTATGGCGTCCGAGACAGGCAGACCAGCAGACTGCTTCACTCACGCAGCCCCTCATTTCCTACTGGACACGTGCTCTGGGGCAGATCTGCACACCCAGAGGTACGCTCAGGCATCTCCCAAAACCTCATGCACTTGGAGGGGTGCTTGTGGAGGCAATGGGGAGCACCATGGCTGATGGGACACCGGGAGGTGGGGCCTGGGGGTGCGGCCTGGCGGGGCACTCCCATCAGGGCACTCCCACCCTCCTGGGGGTAGGAGGTAGGTGGGCAGCTTCGCCTCCTTCTCCCTTCTCATGCGGATGCTTTGCCCAGGAACCGCCCAACCATGGGCAAACCTGGAGACGAGCAAACTTCCTTCCCTCCAGTTGCGGGTGTTGGTTATCATGTCCCAGTGACAAAAAAGTGACTGGCGCATGTAGCTTTGAGGATGACCCTGGGATAGAAAAGAACGCACTGAGGCCTGGGTCTCCGCTGGGCCTGCTGCAGCCGGCAACTCCCAGAAGCCCGGGTCCGCTTTCCTGTCCCACCCATGGCCGTGCTGCTTAGGTTCACAGGCACCCCAGCAGTGGCTCCACCTGGCAGCGCCTCTCCTCCTCCTCCTTCAAGCCGCGCTCAGCTGCGCGGTCCATCCACAGGGGTGGGTGGAGGCAATGCAGTGTTAGTGCGGCTGGCTGGGCCTGGGCCCTCGGCGCCACCGTCATTAGGATTCTGGGTGGCTTCCCTCATGTGGTTTTGAGTGCCATGCCTGGGACTTGTGTTAGAGCTTTTAGGAAGGCAAGATTTACTCGCTGATAAGGTTGCACGGCTCATAATGATTCATGCAAAGGCGACAGTGTCGCGGTGTGCCCGAGAATGGAAATAGTGCAAAGGAAGAAGAAAGATAAAAGAGAGAAAAAGAGCAGAAAGGAGAGGCAAAGAGGCGGGGCGGGAGGAAAAGGGAGCCCTGCTACAGTTCCCATCTTTCCAGTTATCCGAGCCAATAAATGGCTCCCTTTGTATAAGCTACGTTGCATTAGCCAGGTGACAGGCAAATGAGGCAAAGATTGTCACAGTGTGCAGGGTGGCCCTCTGGAGCCTTGTGCCATGCATTTACCACAGGGGACCTCGGGGTCATCTGGGTGTCAAGGAGAGGCTCTGCCTCTTGCAGTCTACAGAATTTTCATAGACACAGCTCCCTGGCCTGCAAGACACTCAAAGCTAAATTCAAGATGCTGCTGGAAGCTGAAGGCCAAGGATGTCACCACTACAGAGCTCACCTTTGGAAGCCTGGTTACATTCCAGCACCATGAGGGCGTCTGCGCCTGAGGTGAGCTGGCCTTCCCGCTCCTGGTCCTCAGGAAAGCTGCTCTGTCCTGAGTCCACACTGAAAAGAGCGGGGTCACCGCCACGATGGCCCAGGAGCTCCTGGTCCTCGGGTTCGGGCTCAGACAGGATGTCTTCTTCAATAGAGCTGTACTCATCACTAGATTCCTTTTGTTTCCTTTGTAGATTTGTGCTAAGTTCCAGGCTTTTTCTCAGCTCCTGCCAACAGCCAGGGAAAAAGATGAAAAATGAGATAGGGTGTTCTAAGAAGATAGAGGGAGAGAGAGAGAAAAAATGTATAAAAATAGATCATTTGAACCAAAGAACTAAACTCCCACCAAACTAGCATTTAATCACAACATTGCAACCTAGGAGTTGTCATGACTCTGGAGATGGGGGAAGAAAGGGCAGGAAAACTAAGCGATGTTAGGGATGCAGCGTGTGTACAGGAGTAGCTGGTGCTTGCATCCCTGAGAAGCTGCAAAAATTGTGTGTGTGTGTGTGTGTGTGTGTGTGCGTGTGCGTGCAAGTGCACGGGTGGATGTGTGCATATGTGCGTGCGGGTATGAGAGGTCCCGAAGCTGAAGTGGACTGTGGACAGACCCCAGAGTCTCTGATTCACCAGGCCCAGGATGGGAACACACATTTCTACGAGGCCTTCCTGAGGCTGCGAGTCCAGGAGCCACACCGTGAACACGAGACCCCAAAGTCCCGCGTGTGAGCCTGAAGTCCCAGATGAACATGCGCCTCGCAGACAGTTGCTGAGAGAGGGCTGCGCCTTGCAGGTGCTTAGCAGCGTCTCGGAGTCGTAACATCTGGCACTTAACGCCAAGCGCCTGGTCACTGTTGGCATGTTTCTCTTGTCTCCCTGAGATGGGGGGGGTGGTATTAAGGTCTCCACTTCAGCACTTAATGAGAGAACGGCCTGATGATCTCTTGCACATTCATTTTGCCTCTATGCCTAAACATTAAGATCTATATTTAGGGACCAGAAGATACATCACCCAAACCAGGACACTTCTAAGGAGACCAAGGGATCCTTCAACATTTGCAGGACTGAAAACTGCAATGAACTATCTGGCCACAGTATTTTGGGTCAGCTTTGTTATGACCCCGTCACAGATCTGAGAACATGAAAAGTAATCAATGATGGTTTGACAATTGGCCAATAAACCTATCAGCTGTCATAGGCTAATGGTTCCTCAAAGACTTCTACATCCCAATCCAAGTACCTGTGAACCCTGAGGGCTTGAGAAAAGTGAAGGCTGCTAGGTGGGAAATCTTTATCGTCTTGAAGTCATCCTGAATAGGCCCGCCATAGAAATACAGACATTAAAGGTGCTGCTGGCAAGGGCTTGGGTGAGGAGGCCCACGTTACCGGAAGCTGGTGCTGAGAAACAGCACCACGCGGGAGCGGACGCCTAGCCAAATCGTGTCCTAGCGTTACACGGTGAGCAGAACCTGGAGACGAGGCGCTTGGATGTTTAGCTCCAGCGACTTCCAGCTGAAGTGTGACAGACACAGTCTGCTTGCTGCCTGCAACTTGGAGCAACATGCAGGAGGAAAGAACTGGGGAGTGAGGAGGAACCAGGACCGGATTTGGCAAGGGCTCTGCCTGTCCAGATTGAGCAGGATGCTAAAATTAGGAGCTGTACTGTTGCTGTGGGAAAGAGGGCCCTGGAGGGAAAACCAAGGGTGTGGCTGGAGGGAGCTGGCCAGCACCCAGACGAATCTGAAGTTCACAGTGCCTTGTCACAAAGCAAGCTCTGCTTAGTGACTCACGGGTCACCGGCAATAGCCAGTGACAGGATGGTTCAGGAAAGAGCCACACGGGAGCTGCTTGCCTAAGGGGGCGGAACCTAGAGATGCATATGTCCTGAGGGGGCGGAACCTAGAGATGCATATGAGTCCTGAGGGGCTTTTGAGAATGTCAGCCTAGCAGAATGATAGAGGGCTGTCAGGCGCCTCCAAGTCGGCAGGCAGCTGAGGGGTGCGTCTGGAAACACCAGCTATCTTTCTAGGAAAAGGAAGCCTGACC
This sequence comes from Myocastor coypus, assembly GCA_004027025.1. Lineage (NCBI taxonomy): Eukaryota > Metazoa > Chordata > Mammalia > Rodentia > Myocastoridae > Myocastor > Myocastor coypus. The sequence continues at coordinate 31,360 of PVJA010008374.1, forward strand.
CCCAGGGCGGCCCTGTAGGCTGAGAGCATAGATCCTCTGAACCACAGAGCGTTATGCCCAAGTTCTGAACCCAACGCGGTTGGTCCGATTGGATGTTAAAATTACTTAGTTTAGACGACTCCTTTTATTTCCCTGTTATTCTCTGTCTACAACCACCAGCCTCCGCCTGAGTCACCACAGTACATGGGCGCAGGTAACACATTTGCTGGGTTTACAGATTCTCAGATGGAGAGCAACACGGCTCCAAGACGAATTACACGCAAAGGCTCACTCCCACTTGACTGAGCCGTTAGACGGTGAGATCTGGGAGCTTGGAGCTGATGAGGTTGAGGCGACAGTTTGGATATTCGGGAGCCAGAAGGAGAGTTGTGGTCTACTAAATTAGTGGTCCCCAAAGTGGTCCCTATCCTAATCTCTGAGGCCTGTGATCTGGTAGCTTATGGAGCAAAGGGCCTCTGCAGATGAGATTAAGTTAAGGATATGGAGATGGGGATTATTTCAGATTACCAGGGGCCCTAGCATAGTCATAAGGGTCATTATAAGAGAGAGACAGGGCAGGGGAGGATAACTCAGGGGTGTAAGTGCCTGCTTGGCAAGCACAAGGTCCCGAGATCAAACCCTGGTACTGCTAAGTAAATAAACAACAAAAGGATCAGTGTCAGATAAAGACGCAAGGGTGGAAACACTGGGCCTGGCAGAGAGAAGTTGCCCTCTAGCTGGCTCAGGAGGGGCCTGGGGAAGCTAGATAAAGCCGGCCAGCACCTTGGTCTGAGGCTGGTGAAAACAGTTGGGCATTTCAGGGGTCCAGAAATGTCAGCCGAGTCCCTCAGTTTATAGTAGGTTCTTAGAGCAGCTCTGGTAGGAACCTCGGCCAGAGGCCTTCTACAGCGCTGTGTCACCCCATACAGGGATAGTTAGGGAACAACTAGAATACTGCCTGGCACTTAGGCAGTCAGTGCTTGATACATATTTGCTGAAAGATTGAGTGTGCCAGTGCCTGGGTGATGGCCATGTGTGGGCAGAGTATCCCCCACCCCTTAGGGGAGGCATCGGTGGCATGGACTTTAATGAGTCCCTTAACTTCTCCGAGCTGTACTTTGACGTCTATCAAAATAGATTAGCAAATCCACACCTCACAGATTTATTCTACTGGAGCCACAGCCTGAACAGGGGGTGACTTCACTCCCTACAAAGGGACATGGGGCGGCACAGGGAGACATTTTTGATACCACTTGGGGAGAGCAGTGCTATGGGAATCCAGGATGGCAGAGCAGGGATGCAGCTAGATGTTCAAAATGCAGAGCACACCCTCCACATCAAAGAGTGGCCGGGTCACATATCCACTGTGCTGAGACTGAGAAACCCTGTACCAGAGGCAGCATGCAGTGGCCACTGGCATTTCAAAAGGAATCACAGGTTTCCTAATTGAGTGCCCTGGGATGGCCCATGCAAGCCCTAGGGAAGTCAGGCTAATGTCGGGACTCATGCCTTCAAAGCCTGACTGCAGGAGGCTGAAGGGTCAACAGGTTTATGATTTCTCACCAGGGAAACGGAATCCCTGCATGGTCTGCCATCAAACACAACTTGTAGCAGAGTAGTTCTTTATGCTAATCTGTATGCTAAAAAACATGCTCACATCTCATTTGATCTGCACGACTCCGAGAGACAGAAGAAAACCTTGAGATAACAAGAATTCAATCAAAGAGAGACAGCTCATCAGCTGCTGCTCCTGGCCCAACCCCCAGCCTCAAGCACAGCCTGCACAGCTCATGTTCCACAGGGGTCTGGGGCCAGGCTGGGGGCGGGGAGACCTGGCTGCATCCCTCTCTCTCTGCAGCCCAGTGTTCCTGTCTTGTCCCTGCAGATTGATATAATACAATGGGAGCCAACAGCAGAGAGACTGCCGCCTCCGTCCAGTCAGCCCCAGGGTCCAGAGCTGTGCCCAGTGGAGTCTAAGCGGAGTGCAGCCAGTGCTACAGCTGGATCCACAAAGGACTGGGATGGACATTAGGCTCATCAGGCCCGCAGTCGGATGAGCAGGCCTCCTCTGGTTACTTCACTACCTCTGTGATACTGAAGAAATTTTGGGGCTCCCTCCAAATTTGACCCTGTGTAGACTAAGGGCTTTAAGGCAACCTAGCTTCTCCTGGCAGTTAGGTGGTAGAGTTAGAGCATCAGTCCTCAGCCACTGGTCCTGGTTCCTTGTGGATCTGCCACATGTAAAACAGACCCTCCCACTGGGCACAGTGGCACACACCTGTACTCCCAGGCTAAGGAAGGAGGATGGCAAGTCTGCTTGGGCAACTTAGAGACTTCGTGCCACTCTGTCTCTAAGTGAAAAATAAATAGGGCAGGGGCTGTAGCTCAGTACAAAGGCCTTGTGTTCAATCTCCGGCGTTAGTAAAAACAAAACACTAGACTACTGCATTCTCTCGTGGCCCAGCCTACAGGATGGACAAAGCGGTGCCCACCCTGTGGTAACACACGCATGTGCACCTGTGTGCCACAGTGGAAGCGAGGGGACACACGCGGCACTGCGGAAAGACAGGCAGCAGACGCTTACGGAAAAATAAACGCAACTCCTGCTTTTTCCCATTCTTTCATCGTTTATAAAGTGGATGGCTCTTTTAAGGAATAGTATTTACTAAAAAAAAAAAAAAAAATTGAAAGAAAGAAACAGTAATTATTATAATGAGTTTGAACTTCAGTAATCCCTCCAGCCTCAGCTTGGTTTCTTTCCTCTGTAGCCTTGGTGCCTTCCTGGCAAAGGAAAGAACCTATTTTTCCCACAAAGTGAGTGGAGCTTAGGCACGTAGACCCCTATGATGCTCAAGTATCAGGAAGCCATCTGTTCCAAGGGCAAAGGGGAGACAGGCTAAGGAGCCCCACTCCCCCGAGAAAGCCGCCCAGAGCCCTTCCATCTGCAAGAGAAGGACCTTGGTTTGCTCCCTTTGAAAGCCCATCTGCCTGAACTTCAAAGGGGCAGCACGCTGCGGGATCTACCAGCTGCTTTAAAGTCATCGCCCAGAAATTTCTCTGTGAAAACTTACTTTAGAGCTTGGCTTTAAAACCTGTTATATTCCATTTCAGTGTGCAGGGTTTAAAATGTTAAGTTCAAGCCCTCTCCACAGAGAGCCTCTGCCTGGGGGCTGGGCTGCAGACAGGGAGGGTGGAGGGCAGGTGGCGGGGACTACACACAGATGAGCCCCTTCCCTGGAGAGCCAGGAGGCGGCACGGGGACAGATGTGAAGGTGGGTGCCAGAAGAGCCACTGTCACAAGGTCTCCTCTGCTTAACCTTCCTGCTGAGCTACGAAAGGAGCGAAACCAGGCAGCCACCAAGTGCCACGTGTTTGCAATGATGGGAACAATGTCCACGGCACAGCCAGGGACAGTCACAAGCTACCGCCTGCTAAGCTACTGCTGTACACCAGGCGCTGGCATATCTCACTCCAGCCCCACAGTGTCCAGCATGGGGTGTTCTCGGCTCTGCCCGGCTTAGAGCACTGAAGCGCAAGCCCAAGGTCAGGCACATGGCTAGGATGGGCAGAGCCAGGGCTTGGTGAATGACCGGCTGACTCCAAAGGGCCAATCACATAGCCGCGTGTACTCCCTGCCTGGTGTCACTGTGGAAACTGGTGGCCTCTAGAAAGCAGTCAGGTTGCGTGCTGGGTGACTACTGATTGCCAGGGAGTTGGTGACACCTGGTCACAGGAGCCTCGGACCAAAGCTGCCCTGAGGACACTGAATGTGTGTCAGCAGACAACACAGTGGGCCTCTAACTACACTTAGGAAGGGGAATGACCCAAGCATAGATTCGGCGCCTGGACAGGACTCCTGCTCCTCTGGGCCCCTGGATGAGCTGCTGAGGAGGAAGCCCCACTTGTAGTGTGGGAAAGTCTGCCTTGACTCCGCGACAAGCCTGTTGAGTGGACATGAGGAGATGACAGTTACGAATTAGCGTATCGTGACAGTTCGAGCAGGGTTTCAATTTTCACGGAAAAAATGGAAATTGTGATGACAGCAGATTCATCTTCATTTTTCAGAGTCTGCTGAAGTCGCCTAAAGGAAGCAGGGCGCAGGCCATCAGCGCAGGGTGGACACTTGTGGACAAGCCCCAGAGGGTACAGCAGCTGGGTAGAGATCGCAGACGCACAGGCAGGAGGACTAGGCCCCTGTTCGCTCCCCTCCGGCAGCGCCTCTCACTTGGCCAGCTGGCACATAAACTGAGATTTGAATACCGCTAGGCTGGCATGCCCCGCTGGCCTCGGTGATTCCCGCTAAAGCCTATTGCCTTATATGAGGCATTTTACACATTCCCGCTGCCCTGCCAGGCCCATCAAGGCTCTCGATTCTGCGCTGAAGACTTAGCTGATTAATTTGTACATTTTTTTCATTTATGCATTTAATCAATATTTTTTTTGTTGAGAATATTTGTCTACCATAATGAGCAGGCGTGACTGCTAAATGCTAGGAACAGCGTAAGGGTCAAGCAGGTTTTCACTCTCATAGAATTTATAACCTGGCAACACAGACGCTCCAGAAGACAGTGCAAATATAGACGGTCAAAGTCTAAGGCCTATCAGCATACACCCCATGGCCAGGAGTTCCTACATCAAGAATTGCTGGGCCAGGGAAATAACTCAGCAGCATAAGCACCTGCCTGGCAAGCACAAGCTTGTGAGTTCAATCCCCAACACCAAAAAAAAAAAAAAAAAGAATTGCTTATAATAAATGTCTTGTGCCCTAACTTTAACGTTCTCTCTGTATCTTTTCTAAAAGCACATATCCCTATATCAATATCCACAGAACTATGATTATAGAAATTTGAATTTTACATGTGCTTCGAATATGACACCTGATTTTAAAGATATAGTGAATGTTTAAATTTTGGGAGGGAGGGCCTGGCGGGATGGCTCAGTGGTCTAAAGCGCCTGCTTGGGAGCTTGGGTGGCTTCAGGGACCGCGGCTCGATCCCCGGCACCGCATGCTGCGCCAGCCCTGCCCTCGGGGCGGGCTGAGCCGGCCATGAAAATGAGTGAATAAACAAAAGTTCTGAAACAAGAAAAATGAATAAATAAATATAAATAAATAAGTTTTGGGAGGGAGACTTATTACGAAGCACCGTCGAGGTACTCCCCCCACTTTGAACGTCCTTGTGTCATCATCCGTATCACTTTCTATTTCTTCTTCCTCTTCCTCCTCCTCCTCCTCCTCCTCCTTCTTCTTTTTGGTGTTTTTGAGACACGGTCTCGCTATGCAGCTCAGGCTGGCCTTGAGCTCACCTTGGTCTTGAACCCCTAAGGATTTTCCTGCTTCAGCCTCCTGAGCACTGGGATCACAGGTGTGTGCACCACCTGTGCCCGGCTCCTGGTCACTTTCCGAATTCCTTCTGGATGTCCTCTTTAGTCCCAACAGCATGGCTAGCACAGCGTCCTGAATTAATCCAGAACAAATGCCTTCCAGGGTCATTTTGACTTTGGGGAAGAAGCCACAGGCACGTAGTGTCAGGTACAGCGCGTAAGGAGGATGAGGAACCGCTGCCACGCTTTTATTGGACAGAAATCACCACAGATGTTTGGAACTGACTCAGGGCACGGTGGCAAATGAAGCCCTCAGCCCTGCCCCAGCTGAGCACCTCAGCAGAGCACGTTATTATCTGGTGCCCAGCCACCTTGGAAACCGGAATTCATGGCCCAACCACACTTCAGGGTTCCTGGTGACACCCAGCAGTAGGGACGGGGTGGGGGACAGTCACAGAGAAAGGGAGGGTTCGTCACAGCCTCCTGATAGGGTGAGCAGCACGGGCAGGGGCTGGCTCTGGGGCTAGAGGTAAAAGGGACAGTGTGAAGCTGGTAGTCAGCTCGGTCCCCATGGCTGCCCTCCTTCCAGAAGAGAACTCAGTGGTCTGTGTTTTGGCTGCTTCTAGAAGCGCCCAGGAAGAGGTCTCTGCCTGGATGTCGCTGCATGGCCAGCTGCACGAACAGGGGACCTAGGAACCAGCTATCCATGTGCAAAGCTGGCTGGACAGAGGAGAGCTCTGAGTGTGTGGAAGGAAATACCGAAAAACCCTGGAGGAGGAGGCAGGCAACACCCAGGGACCGCTCTGCCTGGGGGGCGCCTCACGAGGGAGCCTCAGCTCTTAGGGAGGGGTAGCGAGGAGACCCAGCGGGCCCAACTGGCTACCTCCACACGGGGTAGGAGCAGCATTCAGAATCCCTGCTCCACACCCAACGGATGCCAACACTGCGTGTCCCAGAAGGAGACTTCACCAGTTTAAACACCTTGTTATGAAAGTTCTTTTTTTCTTCCCCCTGCCCCCCCCCCATCTTTTTGAGGCAGGGTCTTGCTGTGCAGTTCAGGCTGGCCTTGAGCTCACTTTTATAGCCCAAGCTGGTCTCAAACTTGAACCAATCCTTCTGTCTCAGCTTCCCAAGTGTTGGAATTACAGGTATACCTCACCATGCTCAGCTGGTGTGAAGGATTTTTTCTGGTATTGTTTCTACTTTCCTTTACCTAATTTACTCATTTTTTATTCATTCTTATTTTTTATACTTTTAGTGGACTTTTTCTCTCTCATTTCCCCCCTTTCTTTTCTTCCTTTGTAAAAAAAAATTCTTGCTTCTGATTCCATCTTTTTCACTTTCTGTGACCTTTCCACTTGTAGTATTATTACTACCTTTAAATCATTTCATTCTTGGGCCCGGCAGAATGGCTCAGTGGTCTAAAGCGCCTGCTTGGGAAAGCTTGGGTGGCTTCAGGGACCGCGGTTCAATCCCGGGTACCACATGCTGCGCCAGCCCTGCCCTCAGGGCGGGCGGAGCCGGCCATAAAAATGAGTGAATAAATAAGCAAAGGTTGTGAAACAATAAATAAATAAATAAAACTACACATTGCTATAAAAAAAAAAAAAAAAAAAAATCATTTCATTCTTAACCCCTTCACCTGTATTACCGAAGCCCCTTACCTATTGTTCTTCATGGTGCAGCTAATATTTGAATTGGTTTTTACCATACTTTGACACTGAGTTCGTTTTTGCGTCAGTACTGCTGTTGCGATCCGTCCCCGCCTCTCCGTGGCATCCTGGGGATGGAGCCCCCAGAACAAGGCTGCTCAGGAAAGTCCTCGTGTAAAAGCGAAGGCGACAGCCACCTGCACAGATGCGGGAGTCTCCATGCAGCCAGCAGCATGGAGGAGGAAGAAGCAAGACATTTCTTCAAGGCTTAGTAACTCTTCAGTGAGCAAACTCAGAGATACGGGAACGGCTGAAAGGCTGGACAGAGGATTCGCGAGATTGATTCTTTAAGCAATCAATGACTTTGAAGGAGACACAAATAAACTGAATGAACTAAAGAAGACAATGCAGAATGTGGAAGAGCAATTCAACAAGGAGATAGCGATTCCAAAATAGAACCAGACAGAAATCCTAGGGGAAAAAAAAGCTCAGTAAAAGTCAACTAAAAAGCTCAGCATAAAGATTTAGCTATAAACTGAATCAAGCAGATGACAGAACTTCAAGCTTTGAAGATAAGGTTGATGAATTATCACATTCAGACAGTAAAAAGCAAAATAAGAAATAATGAACAAAATGTTTCAGAACTCTGGGATATAAATAAAAGATCAAACTTATGATGCTTCTGGCGGCACAGAAAACGATGTCAAGGTACATACTAAAGGCAGTGAAATGATAGCACAATTTCCCAAATATTGGAAAGATATGGACCTGTAGCAGAAGAGGGCATTTAGAACTCCAAACAGGCATGAACAGAAAAGAGCCTGCCCAGTCACGCTGTACCTAAAATACCGAGTACACAACAAGGAAAGACTGATATCTGCAAGAGAGAAAAGCCAAGTCACTTATAGAGGCAAACCCCATCAGAAAACTGAAGATTTACACACAGTCTAATGGCCAGAAAGGCATGGAATTATACATTTCAAACCCTGAAAGAAACTGTCAGTCTAGACAACTATACCCAACAAAGTTAGCCTTCAGAATCAAAGAAGAAAGAAAATCCTTCCCACATAAACATGAACAAAAGCAATTCATGACCACTGGGCCAGCGCTGCAGAAGATACCTAGAAAGAATTCTATACACAGAGGAGGAAGTGTATAGAAGAAAGAAAGAAAGAAAGAAAGAAAGAAAGAAAGAAAGAAAGAAAGAAAAAGAAACGCACCTCAGCAGCAAAGATATACAGACTGAAAATAAAAGGACAAAAAATAACATTCCATGCAAATGGAATCTGCAAACATACAGATGTAGCTTCACTCATACATGACAAAGGAGACTGTAAGCCAAAATTAGTTGGATGAGATAAAGAAGGTCTGGATTGGTAGAGGAACAATTCACCAGGAAGATACAGCCATTGTAAATATATACACACCAAGTGTTTTGTGCACCCAATTTCATAAAGCAAACACTATTTGATAGAGCAGGGATGACTTCAACCCTCTACTCTCAACACCCAGGTCGTTCAGACCCCTCCTCTTCCAAATCAATGAAGAAATATCACAGTTAAACTAAACTAGACAATAGAATCAGCCAGGTGTGGTGGCGCACTCCTGTAATTCTAGCACTTGGGAGGCTGAGGCAGGAGGATCAGTGTGAGTTTGAGACCAGCCTGGGCTACAAAAATGAGCGCAAGGCCAGCCTGAGCTGCATAGCGAGACCTTGTCTTAAAAAGATGAAAAAAAAAAAAAAGAAAACTAGACAGTAGATCAAGTGGGACTTAAGCCAGACGTCTACACAATACTCCATCCAACATCTGCAGAATATGCATTCTTTTCATTAGTTCATGGAACGTTCTCCAAAACAGATCCTTTTAGGCCACAATGGGATTAAACGAGAAATGAATAAGAAAAACTAGAGAAAGCTATATGGATACATGGAGATTGAACAATTCCTATCTGAACAATTAGTAAGTCATCAATAGCAAGGGGGAATGTAGGCAGAAACAATGTATCAGAATTTGGGATACAATGAAGGGCTTGTAAGAAGGAAATATATAGCCATGGGTGCTTACATGATAAGTCAGGATAACTCAAGTGAATAACCTAATAATGTATCTTAGAGAAACAAGAAGAGCAAGTGAGACTTTAAGCCAAAATTAGCTAGATGAGATAAGGAAGGTCACCGGATTGATAAAGAAACAATCCACCAAGAAGAGACAATCTTTTAAAATGTATACACACCAAGTGTTTTGAGCACTAGCCTGGGCTATACCAGCCTAGGCTGGTCTCAAACTTTGCTCTTCTTTGAAAAGATAAACAAAATCTCTGCTACCCTTTGCTACACTAACCTAGGAGAGAGAGGGAGAGAGAGGGGGAGAGAGGGAGTGATTGAAAGAGAGGGAGAGAAAGGTAGGGAGGGAGAGAGGGAAGGAGGGAGGGAGGGAGAGGGAGAGAGGGAGAGAGAGAGAGAGAAACCTAAATAAATACAATTATAGACAAAAAGAGGGATATGGGCTGCAAGATAGCTCAGCAGATTAAGTGCCTGCTTAGGTAAGCATAGGGACCAGGGACCAGGGTTTTATCCCCCGCCACACCATAGGGCAGCCCCACCCCCAGGGAAAGGGAAGAGCCGGCCACCAAGACAAGGGCATGGTAGCATAGGCCAGTAATCCCAGCACTGGGGAGGCTAAAAACAGGAGGATCACTATGAGTCCAAGCTGTGCAGTGAGACCCTGTACCAAATACATGAAAGTAATGCGGGGGGGGGGGGGGAGTCCCACGGAGTACTACAAGAGATACCACTGAACTTCAGAGGATCATTAGGAACCCTTTTGCAAATCTCTATTCCAGTGACTTGCAAAACCTTGAAGAGATGAATAATTTGCATATGACCCACAAAAATTGAACCAGAAGGACATAACCTAAACAGATCAATAATAAGCAATAAAACTGAAATAATAATTTTAAACTCTCCCAACAGCAACACAATAACAAAAGCCCAGGATCAGATGTATTTATTGATGAATTTTGCTTGACCTTTAAATAAGAACTAACGCCAATGCTCTCAAACTATTGCATGACCCAGAAGGGGAAGAAAGACTTTGAATGTCATTCTACAAGGCCAGCATCACCCTGATCCAAAACTGGAAACCATACATACTCACACCCAGCTATTGGCCAATTCTTGGTGAACATAAATGAAAAAATCCCTGATATAATATGAAACTCAAGCCAAAATGCAAAATAGGCCATATGCAAAATGTAAATTCAAGCCAAAATATTAAATTCAACTCAATTTAACAAGACACGGAAGCGCCGGCCTGATAGCTCAGGGCGCTAAAGTGCCTGCCTAGGCAGAGCGCAGCAGCCGGGGGTCCCTTCCCAGTGTGCCCTGCCCACCCCACCCCTGGGGCGCAATTCAGACTGGGCGTGGTGGTGGGCACCTATAATCCCAGTGCTTGGGAGGCTGTACACAGGTGCATTGCTACGAGTCTGATCTACACAGTTGCCCTTGTACACCCTGTAGACCCTGCTCTAAATTAAGAAAAAAAAAAAAAAAAAAAAAGACATTGAAAAGATTATAAGCCATAATGAAATTGGTTTCATTCTAGGGGTATAAGGATGGGTCAATATAGAGATATCAATAACCATAATAAACCAAGGATGAAAAGCACACGATCACCTCATTTGATACAGGAAAATCTTACAAAAGAATAGTAAGATAGTCTCAGCTATCGTAACTTCCCACAGTAGTGCACACTGTGTTTCCCAGATGCAGGACAGACCTCTGTCCTCGCTCTGTCCCTCTTTTCCTCCTTACTTGGCACAAGATGGCTCTGCAGAGCCAGCGTCCATCCTAGTCCTCACTTCTACTTTCTTGAATAAACTTTGCCATTGTAAAAAAAAAAAAAAAAAAAAAATTGAAGTCTTTTCACAATAACAGCCCCCCCAAAACCTGGTACTGAAGAATCATACTTTAACACAGACAGGGCTCTATAGGACAAATCCATAGCCAACATGCTGTGAATGGAGAAAGTTTTAAAGCATTTTCTATAGAGTTAGGAATGAGATAAGGACATCTATTTTCCCTGCCCCTATTTGACACAGTACTTGAAATTTTAGCAATAGCAATTAGGCAAAACAAAGAAATAAAAAGAATACAAAGGAAAGTAAGTCAAATTATCTTTCTTTGCAAATGATATGCTCTTATAATACTCCAAACATTCTGCCAAAGACTTTTGGATCTGATAAGCAAATCCAAAAAGTAGCAGAATACAAAAAACAACATAATAATCAATATTTATAATGCAGTCATTGAGAAGAAATGAGGAAAATAATTCCATTCACAATGATATAAAAAAAAAAAACCCTACAAATAATCCAGGCACCATGCCTCAGGCCTAGGATCCTAGCAATGGGAAGGCGGAGGCAGAAGAATTGCCATGAGTTTAAGAGCAGCACAGGCTACACATCGACCTCTCCAGGTTAGCCTGAATTACAAGTGAGACCTTGTCTCAAAACACAAAACAAACAAACAAACAAATTCATACAGATCTAGCTAGTTGAGGAGGTAGAAGAACTCTATAATCAAAATTATAGCACACCAAAGCAAGAGGCTTGAGAAGTTGTCAGCGGATGGAAAGGCCTCCCGTGTTCACGGATTGGCAGAATTAGAATTAGTTATGGTTAAAAATCACCATATTACGAAACCCGAACCATGTAGTCAATGCAAATCCTCATCAAAATACCAATGACATTCATCAAAGAACTAGGGGGAAATAAATCTAAAATACAAATACACAAAAGACCCAGAACAGCTGAAGCAATTCTAAGCAAAAAGGGCCGAACTGGAGGATTACAAGACCTGGCTTCAAAATAATGTGACAGAGCTACAGTTAAATAACAACATGGTACTGGCACAGGGCGAATGAAACAGAGCAGAGGACAAAGAAAGAGGCCCATCCGGCCATGGCTTCCTGACTCTTGATGAAAGGGATAAAAACATACTGGAGAACAGAGGTTCTTTTTATCTTATTTTATTTTATTATTTATTTATTTTTGTCTTTTTGAGACAGGGTCTTGCTATGCAGTTCAGTCTGGACTCAACTCACGTTCGTAGCCCGGGCTGGTCTCGAACTCGCAAGGATCCTCCTGCCTCAGCCTCCCAAGTGCTGGGATTACAGGCATGAGCCACCACACCCGGCTTCAGAGGTTCTTTTAAAAATGGTGCTGGAAAATTCTTTAATTACATGGAGAAGACTGACACTAGATCCATGTGACTTATTCTGTACAAAAACAATTCAAAATAGGTCAAAGACCTAAGCATAAGACTTCAAACTATGACACGGAGAGAGGCCATGGGAGAGATATTTCAAAGTACAGGTACAGAAATGACTTCTTGAGTAGGACTCCCATAGCTCCGGAAATAACAGCAGAGAAGTGGGATGGTGTCGAGTTAAATGGTCACTACAGTGCAAAGCAAACCACTGACAGAGTGAAGAGACAGGGAGACACCTTGGGCAGCTACTCTTCCAATAGATGACCAGTAACCATGACATACAAAGAACCCAAAAAACTTAACCTCAAAAGAACGAATAATCCCATAAAAATTGTGCAAATATAGTATATATAACACTTGCTTAGCATGTGTGAGGGCCGATCTCCAGTGCCACGGATAAAAAGAGGCAAATAAGATAGACACATCTCAAAAAAGGAAAATAGAAATGGCCAGCGATTATATTAAATGTTCAAAATCTTTCACCATCAGGGAACTAAAAATCAAAACTACACTGAGATCCCATCCCATCCCATCCTAGTCAAAAGAGCAATCAAGAAAACAAACAACTCTGGCAAAGAGGCCGGGGAAAAGGAACATCCATACTGTTCTATTATTATTATTATTATTATTATTATTATTGTATTTGTATTTTAGGGAAGGGTCGACAGGGTGTTCAGCGGCTCACTACTAGAGCATGTGGTATGGGCCCAGCCCCTGGGGCACACTGAGACTGCAAACGAGACTGGGCCTAGGGGTGCACGCGTGTAATCCCAGTGCTTAGGAGGCTGCGAACAGGAGAATCACTGAGTCCGATCTATGTAGTGAGACCCTGTAGACCCTGTCCTAAATACAGAAAAAAAATAGAAAATGTGATATATAATGTTCATATATACCTGCATATATCTGGATACCTAATATTATATAACATATATATGATATATCTGGATATTTGTTATCCAGCCACAAGGAATGAAGTCACGTCATGTGCAGGAAAGCGGATGGACCCGGAAATCATCACGTTAGGTGAAATATGTGGACTCGGGAAGCAAGGCATCGCATTGTCCCAATATGTGACTAGGAACAACAGAATCAAAGTAGAAGGCGGCCATTGTTAGACAAGAGGAAACGGATGGGGAGGGGGACAGTGTGCCAAGGGTGGGTGGCAGGTGTGACCGAAGCGTGCACGTGTGAATATGTCACAACGCAACCGAGTATTCTGTAAAACCCAAAAATAGGTATGCTGGAAAAATATCCCTTCAATCCTGGCATATCTCTGCAGCCACGTGGCTGAATCCACATCAAGATTCAGTGAGCGGAAACCCCGAGGCACTGGCGGAGGCTGCTGGAGGCGGACAGCTCTTTCCTGGCTCGAGGAAGCAGTCATGATGCTCACCTGTAGTAAGATGAGCCAGAAGCCTGATGTCCCCAGGGAGCAGAGAACAAAGCACAGAGCCCAAGGAAACCTGTTTTCCTTGTCATTCTGGCAAGCTGGATATAAGGAACAGCAAATTCCTGGAAGGGCCTGGTCCGTTCTGTGTTCCTTTCCCTGGACGTTGCCCGCTAGTGCTATGTGGTCAACGTCGGAAGGCATTAGAGTTATTAGTTTGCTTACACTAATTAGCTATGCACACTCCTTCGTGTGTTTTTAGCCCGCAATAAGTGTGAAAAGCTTCAGGGGCTCCAGACTCGGTGGCGCTAAGCTCACGAGTCCTCTGTGGCTGTGTTAGTCCATCTTTGTGTCATTTCTCTTGGCTCCAACTGATTCAAGACAACACTAATGCCACTGTGTGGACACCAGGGCAGGAAGACAAAGCAGTGTCCCAGGAGGCCACCAGAGCAAGGCAGCTGGGGCTACCACACGTGGAAAAGAAGCCGGAGCTTAATCTTGACCATCCAGAAACCTGGTCAGGTCAACCAGACCATCACCAGGGTCAGGGTACACCAGGCAGGGAGAAGCAGTGGAAAGAGAGGCAGACAGGCAGGAAATCACCCCGAGAAACAGGCGCCAAGTTTAATTAACCGAAGAACTAATACATATTTAAGGAGAGTTAATAGGATAATTAGAAAGTGACTTTTGAATGCAAAAATTCACACCCTTGGAGAGACTTCACAGAATATTTTCCCCCATCAAAAACAAAGCCCTTAAAATTTTGAACTTTATTGGTGATATTTATTTATTTTAGGGTTTTTTGAAACAAGGTCTCTCTAGCTAGCTCAGGCTGGCCTCAAACTCCCAGTGAACCTCCTGGCTCAGCCTCCCAAGGGCTGGGGTTGAGGTTGTATGCTACCATGCCTGGTTATCACTGACCTTTTAAGAAAGATAAGTTAAGTATCTGAGAACACCAAAAGGTGACTGTTACATATGCTAGAAAATC
>PVJA010008374.1:46059-64829 GCA_004027025.1 Myocastor coypus
AAAAAAAAAAAAAAAAAAAAAAAAAAAAAAAAAAAAAAAAAAAAAAAAAAAAAAAAAAAAAAAAAAAAAAAAAAAAAAAAAAAAAAAAAAAAAAAAAAAAAAAAAAAAAAAAAAAAAAAAAAAAAAGAAGAAGACTAAAAGGAAAGTATGAAAGAAAAAGTAAGAGCCTCAAAGGATCTGGACCAATATTTGCCCAGCAGAAATTCCAAAGTCTAGAAGAAAAACAATGAAAGAGAATTATAGAAGTAATAATGATAAATGAGCACTTCCCAGAGGCAGAGAAAGACAAAAACTTTCAGAAAGAGAAGACCCAGGCGAGACAGCTCAACGCATCTAAAGTGCCTGCTCAGGCAAATGCAGGGACTGTGGTTCAAGCCCCGCCCCCAGAGCGTGCTGAGCCAGCCAGCGCGCTGGTGTAGTGATGCACGCCTGTAATCCCACCAATGGGGAGGCTGAAAGCAGGAGGATCACTATGAGTCCCAGCTGCATAGTGAGGCCCTATAACAAATACAAAGAAAGAGAGAGAGAGAGAGAGAGAGAGAGAGAGAGAGAGAGAGAGAGAGAGAGAGAGAGAGAGAGAGAGAGAGAGAGAGAGAAACTAGTTGTATTTAGGATGCCATATTATAGAGGTAGGGGTAGAAGAAAGTCCCGGCAACAAAATAAACTAAAATGTTTTCAGGAAGGGATGAAGATAAAAACAGTAATAAAGTAAATGTAAATAAAAAGCAACAAATAAATAAATGGGTGACTGAGTGAAGTACACACGCTCATGAAACTAACAGGTGGGGGTGGCTGGCGAGATGGGTAGGGAGAGCCGCTCCTAGGGTGCTCGATTGGCTTGTAAGCTGTCTGAGTCGTTTTTAGTGAGAAAGCACTTAGGTGTCACATTAAATGATAAGAAATAATGTGGGAGGGGCCCGGCGGGATGGCTCAGTGGTCTAAAGCGCCTACTTGGGAAAGCTTGGGCGGCTTCAGGGACTGTGGTTCGATCCCAGGCACCACATGCTGCACCAGCCCTGCCCTCGGGGAGAGCTTGGGCCAGCCTTAAAAATGAGTGAATAAACAAATAAAGGTTCTGAAATAAGAAAAAAATAAATAAATAAAATTAAAAAAAAACTAAAAAAAAAAAAAGAAATAATGTGGGAATCCCTAAGACGCTCCAAGTAGCTTATAAGTACAATGTATAAAAAAGGTTACGAATTCTAATATTGGCTCAGAGGTCATTATTTTTGTTGAGACTGAGAAAGCTGCTTTAGCAAGTCACTTCCATGTGGCAGCTTCGTTCTGCAGATGCGCCCATGCAGGAGGCGGGTCACTACGCTTCTGCAGCCTGCTCTGAATTTCGTGGGCATCTGGAGCACTGGGGGTCACTCACACACATCCCTGGGTTGCCCCTGCCCTGCAGCCTCCTGCTGTGTGACCACCTGGCTTTGCTCTGTGCTGAGCTGCCCCGCTGGGCATCCCTGGCTGCCCGTTATGGGTCTGGGTGGCAGAGACTAAGTCAATGCCACTGGGCAGGGACAAAGCCCTCTTCCTCCTCCCTATTCAGAAACCAATGAAGCTTTCATCTCCTAAATTAAAGTTGTGAAGTGCCATCCTAAGGGCCGAGTCTGGCCTGCTGGTCTATTTTGCTTGTGTGCAGAAAACTGTGAATTAATTTTTAACATAAATAATTGAGAAAAATCAGACACAAAAAGTCCCAGACACTCGGCTTGCAGGGCCACATGCTGGTGACCAGGACCGTCCTCCCGGTCTCCTCACTCCTACCATGCCCTGCCCCTGCAGCCCGGTGTTACCGCCTACAGCAGCCCCTCACTCGGGAGGTTTAAAACAGTCCTCGAAACGAGCACAACATATCAGAAATCTCAGTACTTCCAGATCCTGGCAAGATCCTTGAAACTGATTCCTCCACCTTGGAAGCATGATTATTTTTTATTTTATTTTATTTCATTTTTTGTCAGATTCTGTGTCCTGATTCACAGTTTGGGAAATACTGTCACCATAATTCCAATGAGGGCCTGTGATGAGACACAGCTAGTGTGAGCTGTCCGGCAGCCTCATCAGTACTCCCTCGCCTCTGTCATTGATTCATTCACTCAATTCTTTAATTCACTCACTTAACAAAGATTTATTTGCAAATGAACTCTATGCCAGGCATTTTTCTAGGGACCAGAGACTCAGCCGGTGATGCAGGAGAGTGTCCTTCAGGCCCTAAACATTTAACTTGCAAGTGATCTATGCCAAGCGACAGTCCCTAAGAACTATTAGGTGTCCTATGTTCCCATGGAGTCTGTAATACAACACAAGGTTTTCCTTTGGTCTATGTGCTGCTCCAGTAAGCAGAGGGACTTTCCTTGAACCTGACCAGGAGCCAGAATGTCAAAGCTGGAACAGGAAATTTCAAGCCCACTCTTCATTGGAGAAGCGAAAGGGAGCTCCGAAGAGTCTGCCTTAGCCTTCCTGTTCATTCCGGTTGCTTGCACGAACGTGACACTTATACACAGGAGGTTCACGGTTCTGGGATATCTGGTCCATGGTCGGCTGGCTCCGAGACCCAGTGATCATGGTGCAGCAAAACTGCCTCATTCGTGGTGTCCAGGGACAGAGCAGGGGCACAGTGACACAAAGGAAAGGGCCAGGGACTGCACATAGCACCCAAGGTCAGGGTGTGTGATGATGTCACATGATGTGGGGGTGGGGACTGGCGCATGCTCAAAGTAAGAGTTTCCCAGTTCAAAATAAAACAACAGGGGCTGGGGAGATAGCTCCGAGGCACAAGTGCCTGCTGGGCAAGTGCAAGGTTGTGAGTTCGAACCCTGGTCCCACAAAAAAAAAAAAAAAAAAAAAAAACAAAATAAAACAACAACCAAAGTGAGCACACAGCAGTGGCTTAGTCTGCCAGCTACCTCCGGCAGCCGAAGCTGCCTCCTGCCATGGTTCCAGCCCTGTCCCGCAGCCAGTGTCGCCTGCTCAATCGCTGCAGCTCCTAGCCACATCCTGAATTTCAGCATGCTTTTCCAAGTCATAATCAACAAGGAGAATAAAGCACCCCTTTTCGTAGTGCTGGCGACCAGACCCAGGTCCTTGCACGTGCTACGCACGTGCTCTAGGACTGAGCAACATCCCCAGCCTAAGAAAACCGCTGCTACACACCTCTAGGTCCCTGGCATGCTCTCGCTCAAGTTCGAGCCATACTTTCTGAAAAAGATGAGAATAACCAACTGCGAAGGCTGCATACTCATTTTTTCTAACAGTAATTCCTTACTATGGTCACAACACAAAATTGAATGTCTCAAAAATTCACCTCATCAATTCTAAAAATTCTAAATAAATCAATTCACTGGGAAAATCAACCAGACCTTCTATAGGAACTGGGACCCCTCAGGCAAGAAAAAGATAGGATGAACGCCTCATTGAGTTTTATTAAAAGCTAATAGAGAATTCTACTAAAGGCAGCTTCTGCCTCTCTGGCTAGGCTTGAGCAATTAGAAAGACAAAGGAATGAAAAAGGAAAGAACCAGGTGGTCCCAGGCAGCCCAGCAAAGCACCCTGACCCTCAGTCCCAAACCACCTTTGCCTAAGTCCCCACCCATACTCTTCCACCACCGAAGGGTAGGGAAGGACTCATGGCCCTAAGAAACTCATGGTTAGGATGAAAGCCAGGGAGCCAATCAGATTGTGGAAGCCTCCACAGGAGAAGCTGCCCAATAAAAGGCGCTGGAGAAACCCACACACATGGGAGTAGTTCCCTTCCCCAGAGTCCCTACTCAGCCGGGCCAGAGCAGCTGTGTGGAGATTTTTTTCCTGCCTCTTCCCCACCTTCAAATAAATTGACTTCTTTCATTTCAAACTCTGCTCCTTCAGCTCTTCACTGATGCTGAGTTTAGAATTTCCAGGAAGGGTGTGTTCCGGGAGGGCCGCGGCTCGGTGGCATGGTGCCAGCCCTCCCAGGCATTATCTTCCTTCCGTCCCTCCCTCTCCTTCTTGAGCTGAGAGGTATATGTTTCTTTACAGTGGTGCACCCCAATTCTATCGACAGTCCCCTGGGTCATCTAGAGCTCACCCTGTTGGGAGCCGCTGAAGCTGAAATCGGTCCCATGTGGGAGGGCAGGATGAGGCCTCACTGCCTAAAGCAGCCAAGCTACCTGGGTCCTGAGAAGAGCACCCTGCCTGGAAGGTGTGGGCTATTAATCCTAGGCAACCTTGCCTCTTGTAACTTTGTACAAGTATCAAGAAAGGCCCTTACTATTGTTCAGGCGTTCGTCTCCCAGCCATCGCCTTTGTCCATCTTTTCCTCATTCCTGCCATTGTTTCTCCCCAGCACAATGGACAGACAGCCCCCTGGGCCGTGCAGGGCCCACCTCCCTCGCTGCCCCAGGAATCCCTTTGCGGTAGTCCTGTCCTCAGCTCTTCCTGACAACCACTTTACATACACTTAAGAAACTATTTTTTTCTAGTACTGGGAATTGAATCTGGGGGGTTCCTGCGTGCTCAGCCAAGTGTTCTATCACTGAGCTGTGTCCCTAGGTCTTTTAGTTGTCTTTTTATCTTGGGACAGGCCCAGTCTGGCCTCCAACACGCGTCCCTCCTGCCTCAGCCTCCCGAGTAGCTGGAATTATGTGCCTTCCCCACCACACCCCACCGCTCGACACACACACTCTCAGAGACCCAACGCCTTTCTTAGAAGACAGTGTGCTACCCTGCCGGCACCAATCTGAATTTCTAACCAAAAAAACCAGTATAATCCTTCCCCCTAGCGAGGTTTTACCTTCAAAACTTGCTTGAAATCTGTAAAACTCCAGAGTACACACCCAACCTGCTTAGACTGGTATTTTCCCAGTTACAACTTTGATTGGCTCAAATAAGCCCTTTTGCTTCTTAAATCTATTTATGCCTCAGTTTCTCTAAAGGGTCAATCATTTTATATAATGTGGAAGAGATTTCAACTTTGCTATCTTGAACTCTTTAATAGTCCCTATAACACAGTCCCTCAAAAATGTTCTTCCCCTTTGAGGCAGACATTCAGGACTCATAAACACCAGGAGTTCTTTGGTTAAGAAATATACTATGTTCTATATATAAATTCTATTAGCTTAAGAGTTACACCTGACACTTGGGAGGCTGAGGCGGGAGGATCAATGCGAGTTCAAGACCAGCCTGGGCTACAAAAGTGAGCCCAAGGCCAGCCTGAACTGCATAGTGAGATCTGTCTCAAAAAGATAAAGAAAAAAAGAATTACACCTGAAGGGCCAGTGAGACAGCTCAGCAGACTAAGTGCCTGCTTAGGCAAGTGAGGGACTGGGGTTCGATCCTTGGCACCATATGCCATGCCTGCCCCACCCCCAGAGTGAGCTCAGCTGGCCACTGAGACCATGTGTGGTGGTACACACCTATGATCCCAGTGCTGGAGAGGCTGAAACAGGAGGGGCACTATGAGTCAGACCTGTGTAGTGAGACCCTGTACCAAATGCATACATTAAAAAAAAAAAAAAAACCAAAAGAAAGAATTTGGCCTGAGTCAGGCAAGGCAGCTCTGTCATCCCAGCAGAGTGGAAGCTGAGGCAGGAGAATCTCAAATTTAAGCCTGGGCAACTAGGTAATTTAGTGAGACCTTGTCTCAAAATAAAATGGCTAAGAAACTAGCTCAGTTCAAGCACCCTGGGTTCAGTCCTTAGTATTGGAAGAAAAAAAAAAAAAAAAGCCCTGAACTATCCATTGTACAGAAATAGGCTAATGATTCTTCTTGTGCATATCGAATCTTGGAACCACCGCTCTCTCTTTTCCTTATGTCAATTTATGCCTCAGACGCTGCTGCAAATTACAGCCATGTGGGGAGTCTGCGAAAAGGAACAATGGCCAAGCTTACGCCTAGGATCTGAACAGGAGTCTCAGGGCCACGGACCAGGACATTTGTGTTTTCACCGCTTTTTCGTCTGTATTTTGAGCTAATTACAACTTTCGCATGCCATTTGTGAGGAACAATACGGAGAGGTCCCGTGTTCCCATCCCCGGGGGTGACATCCTGCAGAACAATAGCACAACGTCACAGTCGGGAAATTGACCTTGCTGCCATCGGCCTGTGTTTCTAAACTAGATCACTACTTTCCCTCACATTTCTTTCTTTGCTGGCACTTAGCTCTGCTGAAGAAGTTCATCTCCTCTTTCATGGATAGCTATTTTTTTTTAACTTTTTATTTTGAAAGAATGTATTTTTATATTTACTTATTTATTTTGCGGGACTGGGGTTCAAACTCATGACCTTACACTTGCCAGGCAGGCACTTGTGCCATAGAGCTATCTCCCCGGCCCACTGAAAGAATGTAAAAGCCACATCAAATATAACAGTATGACGAAAACCTGGATGCCCCCGTGGCCCCCCGCCAGTTGCTGGCACTGGGGCCCAGGTCTCCCTCGCTTGCCTCCTTCCTGGGGTGTGAATGCACTCCCCATTCTGACCACGCGGCCCATCGGGACCGCTGGCTCTCTGCCTCCCATGGGTGTCCCCCTGCAAACAATAATACTCTCGCAAGGGACCACAATGTCAGTGTTAAGATTGGGAAATTGAATGCCAACACAAATAATTACGGCAATAGCCTTGCGTATTTTCAAACTTCGCTAATTTCCCCTAAACTGTCCCTGAATTTAGCAGTTCCTTTTCCAGCCTTCTGGGTCTCATGTACATAACTGTGCCATCTCTCTGCCACCCTCCCTTTTACCCAAAAGAGTCCCCCAGCCTTTTGTAGGCCACTGACAATTGTTGCTGCTTCTTTCTTTCTTTCTTTCTTTCTTTGTTTTCTTTTTGTCTTTTTGAGACAGGGTCTTGCTATGCAGTTCAGGCTGGCCTCAAGCTCACTTTTGTAGCCCAGGGTGGTCTCAGACTTGCACCAATCCTCCTGCCTCAGCCTCCCGAGTGCTGGGACTATAGGCATGCGCCATCACGGCCCATCTTTTTGTTTTATTTCATTTTGGGTTTTTTTTAGTATAGGGTCTACAGGATCTCACTATGTAGACTGGACTTGTAGTGATCCGCCTGCGTTCAGCCTCTCAAGCACTGGATTATAGGTGCAGGCCCAGTCTCAATCACTAGCTCAGCACGGCCTGGGGTGGGGTCAGCACAGCAGGCTGGGGATGGAACCCTGGCCAATGCATCCGCCTAAGCAGGTACTTTAGTCTGCTGAGCTGCTTGGCTGGCCCACTGACACGTTTTTTGAGGACTCTGGATCAGGTGTTTTGTAGATGGTCTCAATGTGAGGTTGTCTGGTTGTTTCCTCATTTGATTTCAGGAAAACATTTTTCACGGATGTTCTCAGCTCTGGGTTCTCGGGGGAGGGAGGTGGCTATGGGGGCTTTGCTCTCTCACTGCTTAAAATCCTACTATGCATCGTGGATGGATGGCCACCTCTGGACACTGCCCCTGGCGTGGCATCAATAATATTCACAACGGATGGTGGCATATTCAAAGCCAACACAGGTAGGCATGATTCCCAGGCTGTGACTCTGATTCTAAAAGACAGAGCAACATGGATCATGGGCTCCCTGTGTAGGATTCTCTAAGGCCTGGCTGAGCATCTTTACTGCTTCGTGCCTCAGTTTCCCCAAACTACACCATGGACTGAAAATGTCCAGCACGTAACTCACGGGGCCGAATGTCATGAAGGGTGCCGCAGACTCAACCTGGTGCTCGGAATACCCAGTGTTCATTTAACGTGAGCTCTTTTTTTTTTTTTTTTTTTTAATGTCATGAAGTCAAATATTTCTTATGCAGCTTTAATCTGGCAGACGGGCCAGAGGCTTTTTTGGTAAGGGAACAGCCTGTTGCGGTTCTGTACTGTTTCCAAAAAGCTCGCTCACGGTCCCATTCTAGGGCCCTGCTGCTAGGCTGGCCCTGAGATCCCAGCCCTCGCGACCCGAGGCTGCAAGCTCGCCCCTGCTTCCTATATCCCTCAGCGGAGCCTCTGTGCTGGGACCGGCCAGCACTGGCCGGAAGGCCCGGATGTTCTCGTATGATGAGCAGGGAGGCGGGCGCTCCAGGGATTGGTACAGCCTGCTCCGCCAGTCACGGCGGTGTCCGGCCCTGCTCTTCTGCCACGCTCGCTGTCTTCCGTGTCTTCCCATTCTGTCGCTTCTGCTCTCGCTCGCAAGCTGATCTGACCGCACGCGCCTCTGCTCCATCAGCGCCGCTGGGAATAGTGAGTAAAGGGACAAGGACTCACCCCCAGCCACCAATTCCCACCACGCCTCCGAGCCACGGCCTGTGGGAGTTTGGAGTGAGCACTGGTGTGGGAAGACGGCAGTCATAAACTTGAGTAAAAAACATGACATTATCAAATAGAGTGGATGACCTAATCCCATTTAAAACATAAAAAAGAAAAAAAAGTCACCTGCTCAGAGGTATTTATGTACAGTAGATCCAAACAGAAGTGTCCTGGTAATGGAGACACCTTCAGAGGGACTGTTCCTTTTTAAACCTTACTGTTGACATCAGCGAAGGCCACTGTTCAGGGGTGCTGCAGGCCTGCTGGGGCAGGGGGAAGGGCTCCCCTGGGGACATGCGGCCAGCGATGGCCTTTAGATGTCCCCTGTGCCAGCGATAACCACGACTGTAAGACGCAGGACTGTGAGAGGCACACAGCTTACCCCACTCGCGTTAGGACCCAGCCGACGGCAAGAGAAACCCAGAAGGGCTTCCAGAAGATGTCAGCGTGGCCAAGTCTCCTGTCACCTCTCTTGTTCTCAGGGACCCATGTGCTCTGGTGGGGAAAGGGACAGCACAGGGCTATTTGGCCCGGCTCTCTCCCTTTGGATGACGATCAATGCCAGCTTTAATCTGGGTGATTACACACCCCCTGTCACTGTGTGGAAGGTGGGATTACGAAAGGCCTCTTATTTTCTCTGTATCATTAGAATCTTTATGTGTTATCTGGAAAATAAGGTATCTTAATAAGAAATGTACTTTTCCTCTCATTCCTGATGCTTACGTGGAACCGCTGTCCTGTAAATGGAAATTATATCCTCCGCCACAGCACAAAGCATTTGTACCAAGGAAAGCATAGTGAGTGTGCCTGGCACCCCAGGGAACTCTCTGCAGAGAGGCAGCTATGCTTTAGATATAAAATAGCCTCTGGGAGTGTCATGTGCAGACGCCGGGCTTTTGGAAAGCAAGTGGGTCACAGGGGCTGTGGTGGGTGCCAACTAGTGGTCAGCTTATTACACCCAGCTGACCTGAACTACTGCGGGGCTGGGTATCGGAGGCCCGGACCTTGTCACACCATCTTTCCTGGTGACCTTGGCTGTCGTCGGAGGGGGAGCTCTAGAGCTCATTGCTGAGAATGGCTGTGGTCCTCTTTGGGGGAGCTCTGGTCCTCATCTTGAGCATCCCTTCCTGGCTCCAGAGGGGAAGATGGTGCCCTGCACAGTCTCCTGGAGAGGCTCATCCTGTTGGCTTTCCTGATGGAAACTCAGCTTTCTTAACTGTCAGAAGAGCTTGGGATCTTGCCATTGCTGAGGATGGCTGTGGTACCTTTTGGGGAGCTCTGGTTCTTACCTTGAACATCGCTTCCTGGCTCCGGCTCAGATCCCCTCGGCCTGCTGGCACAGACCCTCCATCCAGCTGGCACAGACTTCCTAGCTTCCGCCACTGGCCTTTGGGCTTTCTCAGTGCAGATCTGTGAAGTGGGCCTGGATGAGATGCTGTCACGGGCTCCAGGCCTCCAGCTGGACCTGCGGGAGGCTCTGCTAGGGGCTCTGGGTCTTCAGCTGGACTCAGGCAGGATATTAGGATCCAGGCCCTCAGCTGGAGTCTTTGGCTTGTAGTGTGTAGACAGATTTCCTGTACTCTTGAAACATGATCCTTGGGGCGATTCATTATAATCTTATAAAACATGTCCTGTATCGTAGTGGTCCCCTTGCAAACCCCAAACTATGACAGGGGTGTTACACATACCAGAGGATTAATGTACCGAGGAGCTCCTTGCGGACTGCACCTTTCTCAGAAGGTGGAGCCTGCTTAAAGAGGTGGGTCATGGCGGTGTGACCAGGAAGAAGGCATCCTTGCCGGGCTGCTTGGGCAAGTCAGGTCCATCTACCATGCCCTTTCGACCTCAGAGCTGGTCAGCTACGGACTGAACAGTCTAGAAACGTGAGCCAGAATGACGCTTCCCTCCTGTACACGGCAGGTGCCAGGCGCCACACCTCAGCAATGCTGACACACACAGGGACCCTTCTACCAGAGTAAAGCTGCCCCATCCACATGACGACTTCCAGTGTGATGTAAGGAGAACCCTTCCTCCTCACGACAGCTGTCAAACTCTATCCTGTGGGACTCACAGCTGTCCCTGACCCTGCCCTCCCTCCTCGGGACCTCTGCCCTGCTGCAGCTGGTCACTCCCTGGAGAGAGCTCCTCAAACACCACTGGTAACACTGCGGCTCCTGTTTCCCTCTGTCCCTTATGCCGCTGCATTTCTCCATCATCCGACCGCCTCCTGACACTGATATGCTTGTTTATCACCAGTGATCCCAAGCACTGGGTGGTGGTGAGGACCATGGCGACTCAGGGCGCTCACACCAGTGTAAGGGGACAGCAGCTCCGCAGCCCCAGTCCCTGTCGCTGTGCAGGAATGGGAACTCCCAATCTTCCAAGTTTTCAAGAGAAGCCGCCATTCAGATTTCCCCTCAGGATCTCCTGATGCTCAAGCCTCAGCTCCGAGCTCACAGCTTTGCAAGGCGCTATATGACAGCGCGGGGTGGAGGCCAGCAGCACACATCTGGAGCTGTGTGAACCACAGCCACCGAGAAGCCGGAGTTCAAGGTGATTTGCACAGAGGCCGGTTTGGCTCAGTGGTGAAGGTCAGGTGGGACGGCATCCTTGGACGCACACGGCCTTCTGCTGCCTTTCAGGCTGCCCTGGCCCACAGTGCCAGGGGCTGAGGGTACTCAGCCCGGTGCCTTTCCTCCCTCTTCCCTGTTCTGGTCACACCGCTTAGTGCTTTTGCCTTTGCAGGAAACCAGTGCTGCCATTTCACTCCCTGCTTTTCGCAGGAAAATAACTCTAAGGGGAAATTGACTGTGAAGCCTTAAGGAGTGGCCCCTCACGATGGAGAGCAAAAGCAGAGAAAGAAATACAATCAAGCGCTCATAGCAGAGGAAATTAAGTGCTGACGGAGCAGCAGCCGTGGCAGCCCGGAGCCTGCGCACTCAGGAATGCTAATGGCCTTAGAAGCTGGTGAGGGACACTGCCAACCTGGTGCGGGAGCTGGGGTGCTGGAGGAGGAGGAATTATGTACTCATTTAACAAGAGGTACCGGATGCTGTACCCATGGCAAATCACCACGGCCTCTGGCTCCAAATTACCACATGGATTCCAAGGGCAGGGGGCAGCAGGCCGAACGTGGTTAAGGTCCAGCTTCCAAGCCAGGGCTTGCTTTGCACAGACAGAGTCTGCGAGGGGCCTGCTTGATGGACTCCAAAGTCCACTGTGTGTGGTGGGGGGGGGTGGCTTTTTTTCTGAATGTATGTAGTACAGGGTCTCCCTACCCAGATTGGACTCCTAGTGATTCTCCTGTTTTCAGCCTCCCAAGCGCTGGGATTACAGGCGCCCACCACCACACCCAGTCTCAATAGCTGTCTCAGTGCACTCCAGGGGTGGGGCTGGTATGGCACACCAGGGATCAGAACCTGGCCACAGCACTCTACACTAAGCAGGTGCATTAGTCTGCTGAGCTACCTGGCCAGCCTGGGTGTCGGGGGTTATGTTAAAGGAAATAAAACCCACAGTTTTGTCCACTGTTTCATCCACTTTTACAGACTGGAGGGGTACTGAACAGAAAAGGAACTGTTTCTTCTTTTTATTATGCAGGAAGATAAACATTCCCCCTAACACAACCAGGAAGTGAAGCAGAACGATCGCTCCTCCTTCCCTGTCCCCGTCACAGGCAAGCAAGAAAGCACAGCACACGGGCAGCACGCACAGGAGCGTTTCTGGACATTTCCATCTCTGCTATGGGTCAGCGTCACTTCACAGAGGCACTTTGGGGAACGGAAGCAACACGCAGAGGTGCCTCTGCCCTGGGAATCTGGGGCCAGGGCCCGAGGGTGACACCCACTGCTCGGATAAAGGGGGAAGTGGCTCCCACCTGCCATCTCCAGGTCAAGCTACTTACACAGCACCAAAACGAGGCTTCGCCCACCGCTCTCATTAGGAAAGAATATGCCTGAACAAACTGCCTCAACCCAACCCCTCACCAGCACACTGGCCTGGGCCTGCCATGTACCCCAAGTTCCTCCCTTCATCTGGGTTCCGCTGGCTCAGCTTGCAATCCTTTTTCCCTGCTCCTCCCTATCCACCAGGTTTCAACGGAGCTGTCACAGCCAACAAAGGCCTTCCCCCCCTTCTACCCCACACTTCCGGCTATCCCATCTTCCGGTTTCTTCACAGAACTCATCAAGACCAAGCTAAGGGACTCCTCGCCCTCTTCTCTGCATCACCTTTCCTCTGGAGGGAAACTTGCTTAAAGATGCCCCCCTCAGGCTCTTGTTTGTGCCTGCATCTGGGTGCTGAGGACATGGTCTGAGGCTCAGTACTAAGTGCTTGACAAGCACCGGCGGAGGCACCTGCGGAGGGAAGGCGGGGCAGGCCAAGGGTTACACAAATGAAAAGGCAACTGCCCTGTTGTCAGCTGAGCCAGCTGCCGCTCCGCGTGGCCTCGACCTCGGGGCGCTCACTGCATGGTCTCTGCTGCTCTGGTGATGGGTGATGTCCCCAGGTGCAACAGACCAGGTGCACAATGCCTACAGACTGAGGCTCAGCCCAGCAGCTGCCTCATGGTGCCCCCGGCCACGTCACTCCTGGAAGCCTTCCTGAGCGTGCTCCCTCCTCCTCTCCCAACTCCCTCCTCCTCCTCCTCCTCCTCCTCCTCCTCCTCCTCGGCCTCTTGCCGTGGAGGAATTGGATGCTCAGACACCAGCCCTACTGACCTCTGCCCCCGTACACCGACCTCTGGGTGCCAGTGTCACGCACCTGCTCTGCATGCTCACCACAGTATGCGTGAGGAACTCAAAGTGAAAGAAGCAGCCAGGGAATGAGGACAGAAAATTGCCTCTGTGAGCAAGGTCCCAAGGGCACGGCAGCCCTGAGCCGCACGTCCTGCAGCAGCCCTAAGCACAGGGCCAGGCCAGTCCCTACCTGCGGATGGTCCCCAGAAGCATCCTTGGCCATGGCCGGCATGTCCACACAGGGCTCACAATCTTCTGAGTAGTCCGGAGGAGGTGCGAGCTGCAGTCGAGAGCCAGCTTCTGTTCTGATCTGCACCGATTTCTATGTGTAAAAACCAGAACACTTCAGATAGGATGGAGTGAACGTCTCTCCTGTGCTCAGGGGCACGGGCTAGCGCGAGGAGGCGCTGATCTCAGGGCCGTCTGTCCCCATCTTCCCCAGGAACCCAAATCCTACCCACGTGGGAGCCACTACTCTCTGTCCACTGCCTGACTCTGAAGCTATGATGGGCCCTGCTCAGGCTAGGACACAACTGGTGTCCCTGGCTCTGGGTATGACAGTGTGGAGGTGCCAGGGTGAGTTCTGAGGAAAGTCCAGCTTTCCCAGTAGTCACAGCAGACTCGGGGAACGCAGGACCTTCACCCTGTGCCCTCCATGCCTCTTACTGGCTGGAAGGTGGGAGGGAAACATGGGGACCAGACCATGGTCCATCGGAAGCCAAGAGAAGCCCAGTGACATCACCCACCTGCCTACTGGTGGCCACCACCAAACACTTCCGAGAGAATAGTAGCCACTGTCCCTGTCTAGCTGCAGTGGTCCTGCTCCAGTGACACCCGGCTGTCCTTGAGCCCAGCTAATGCCCTTCTCTGGGGCTTGGCATTTCTATTTCTGTGTTACAGCCTCCCCCGTGGGGAAGGCCTGGCCATACACTCAGGCAGACCAGCTCAATCCCGGCAGTGCTCACACCTGTTCCCTATGTGATCCTGAGCTAGTAACCCCTCCTCTGGCACTCGTGCCACCCTGGTCCCAGCAATGCAGGCTGAGTCCTTGGCCGTGGCATAAAACTGAGAAGAGAACTTTTAAAATGTCACCACCAGGGGCCGTACCTACCTCACCCTGGTCCTGCTGCTGGGGGATGGAAGGGGGCAAAACACTGTGTGTGTACTGATTCTACGACCCTCTGGAATAAGTGGGAGGGTAACTGGGGCCATGTGTTTGCCTGATGTCCTGGCAGGAGGGCCTTCTCCCAGATCCTGTAGGAGCCAACTGCCCCAGGGGACTAGGAAATGCAACGATTATCTTAATGAAGAAGACAAGCACGTCAGAGACCCAGTTCTCTGCAGCGCTCTCCCCTGCTTAGGACAGAGCCTCTTCTGATCCACCCTGGGCTTGCTCCTTGTTACCCCTTTCCTGTGGGTGCCATGTCACTTAATGTGGACTAGCGCCATCCCCAGCATGTCAGGAGTTGTGTGCCTTACAGGCTCCTGTGATTGGGGGGGGTGGGGACTAAGGCTTAAGGTCACACAGCTGGAAGGCCTGAGTAAGAGAACAGCAGGTGACAGGGTGCGAGTGGGAGCGGCTGATGGCCACACAGGTCTCTCCAGGGCCTGGGACAGGATGGGGCAAGCTGGGAGGTGGGGAGGGAGCTCTGTCATGAGCTCCTGGATGAAAAAGCAAGTTGGGGGAGTCCACTGTGCCAGCCTCTGATGCCAGCCCACAAGCACAGGCACGCGCCCGGCTCCGAGGCAGGACGGCCAGGCTTCCTTCTGCAGCTCAGCACAAGTGCAGCTCCACCAAGATTGCCCGGGTGCAGACAGCAGCTCTCGGGTGGCCCAAGGCACTCAGCAAACCCTCCAAGCCTGCCGCGCCCTCCCTAGAAGCCCATGTTTATGCAGCAACTGTGACAAAGTCAGAGTTTCCCAAGCCGAGTGGGTGCCTGGGAGGGGAATAAATAGACCCTCCACCTGGCCTGCGCTCCCGCCCCAGCCCCAGGAGCTCCCTTTGCAGCCCCCAGCCCTGGAGCCACAGTGCCTGCCTCCCACCGGCCCACCAGTGTAGTGGATGACTGCTGTGGGCTGGCGCCTGGCTTGGTGTGCGGCTGTGCCCAAGTGAGGGGCTGCTCTTTCCTGCCCATGTGGACGTCGGGACCCAGGTCCACCTCAGCAGTGCACGCCCTGGCGGAGGCTCTGAAAGCCCTGACGCTGGAATCCCGCGTTCTCCCTTGCCAGCCCAGAGCCAGACCGGTTCTACTGAAACCACGCTCAGCCTAGCTTGGTGCCCACAGTTATTTCTGTGTGCCCGCCACACCGGGTGGTACTGTGCTTCAAGAGGTGTGTGCTTTAGAGCTCGCTGTCAACTAAGAAAAGAGCAGGCGGGTGCAGAGGCCGCCCTACCTGGCTGCGCAGGCTGTGCAGCATGTAAATGGCTCCCCCTAGAGGCAGAAGAGCTCTGGAGATGCCATCAAGCAGGGCACGGGGGCCAGTGGACCCCTTCATCTGTCTGTTCCTCCCAGATCTGCCGGATCGCTTACAAATAACAGCGCTTGCCGTGCTGACGGTCTCCGCTGCGTAAGGTCACCGGGAAGGCTGGCGCTTCTTGGGTGTTTCACTTACTGCCCTCGCTGAGGGGCTTCAGAACCCAGAAATTGGGTGCCAATGACAGAGGTCTCCAGGGTCACATTTTCTCTAGGGAGCTTTCCTAGAGGTGCCAGTCGCCTGGGCCACAAGAAGAGACCGGATATGGCAGCCGAGGGAGCGCTAAGCCTGGCTGCCATCCCTGCGGGCACCTGCAGGAGACCTTTGAGGAAGGCCCGCCCCGCGGTAAATCGCTGCAAGGCCAATCCCTTCGCTACCAATTTAATGCTAAGAGCTGATGACGTTCATCAAACCTGACAGCATTTTGGTAAACGACGGCTCTGTTGATTAGGCCGCTGTCCACCCAAGTATTACAAGGCTGAGGGGGCCATAAATCTTAATCCACGGATAGCGGCAGAAAGATCTAAGACCCAGACGCATGGGGTGGGGGGTGCGGGGCGGGGAGAAGGACAGTAAGAAAGCCAGCCCATATATCACGGCCACGCATTCTGCTGGGACAGCTGCAGCTGGGTAGCCACAGCTGGCGCTGGGGACCTGGCGCCCCCACACGGGGTCCTCGGGAGGGTCTCGCAGGGCCGCCCACCAGCTCCTTCCCAGTGTGTGGGTGGCTCTGAGACAGCCCTCTCCTTGGGGGAGGTCTCTCCCCACTGTGTTTCTTTTTTTTTTTTTTGTCTTTTTGAGACAGGGTCTCGCTATACAGTTGAGGCTCGCCTTGAGCTCACTCTGTAGCCTAGGCTGGTCTCCAACTTGCACCAATCCTCCTGCCTCAGCCTCCCGAGTGCTGGGATTACAGGCGTGCACCACCACGCCCGGCCCACTGTGTTTCTTGATAGCTGGGCAAATCCAGAAAGGAAGGACCTGGGCTCCCTGGGAAGGGGCAAAGGGACTGGGCACGGTCAGCAGGAAAGGCAGGCCTGACTCCAGGAGCCCGGCGGGGGCCTGAGAAAGCCCAGCGAGTAGGAACCGCGGGAAACCGGGAGGCTGCCAGTGGCGCCAGGTCTGCGGCTGCATGTGGCCCTGCCGATTGATGTGAATACATGGCGCGGCAGTGTGAACCCATCACTCTGTTACCTGCTCTCTGAAGGGTCCTGCTCTACAGGGTCCAGCTCCCCCGAAGACTGGGACAGGCTGGGGCATTTCCTCACGCGCTGGCTTTTGAAAACGAGCCACAAGGAGCACCGCCCACCCCTGCTGCCTCCAAGATGCGGAAGTCTGTCCAGAGGGTGAGGACAGAGATGGTCCCCAACAGAGGCCACGTGCTAGAGTGTAGCTAAATGGGGGAGCCAAGGCATTGGGTTTATGCCCAGAACTCCTGCAACAAACCGAAAACAACAATAAGAAGAATAAGTATGACTTCCCACCCTTTCCACCAGAGAAGCCTGCAACTTAGCTCCCGTGCTTGAGGCCAAAGGGCACCATCTGTCCCTCTCCTTGTGACAGTATTTACTGCCCCAGCTCCAGCCTCTGGGATGAGAAGCCACGTGGCTGAGAGCCCTAGCCCAGTGCGAATGCAGGGCAGGCAGGGTTTGCAGTGGACTGACAGCTGGGCCCCAGGGCCAGACCCAGAGCACCGAGGCAGGATTCGGACCCCGCAAGTCCCTCTGAGAACATCTACAAATACCAAGGGAGCAAAGCGCCGACACAGAGAAGGTGTGATGTGGGAGCGGTGATCAGTGGGAAGTGGGGGAGGAACAGGGTGTGCAGGGTGGGGTGCAGGCAGCTGGTGAGGAGGCAAGGCTGCTCGGCTTCAGGGAGCCCTGCACGGAGGCCTTGTGGGGCCTCCACAGGACCTGCCCCTGAGCCAGGCCCTCCAGCTCGCAGCAGCAGGAGCCACTGAAATCCAAACCCTGTGGGCCTTCTGTACCCTGGTGGCCTCTTTTTCTTCCCCACGACCTGACCGCCAGCCACCTTCACTTCCTCACCTGTGTCTGGGGCCCCAGGTCCCCGGCTGCGCCCCCTCTACCCCAGCAGGCCTGGTCCAGTCCAGGAGGCCCTGGAACCTCTGCATCTCCTCCTGCCCAGGTGATGCACCCCTGCGCAGCCCACTCGCTCCTCCCGAGCTCCAGGAGCCTCAGCTGCCTCCCGCAGTGCCCCCCCCATCCACCGCTCTCCCGCTAGGGCATTTGCAAAGGTCCCACGCATACAGTGGGCACCTGCGTAAGTGGCCACTGGAGGAGTGTGGGGAATGGTGGTGTGAGGCTCCCTGAGGTCTCCAGGCCAGCTGCCCTCAGCCTCTCGCCTCTGTCCACTGCACCAGTGGTTAGTACTATTTGTTTGCCACATGGTCTGGGCCTGGTGTGGCTTAAACTAAACTGAGCTATTGAGGCCAGGGGCTAGACTCTCAGCCACTCCCCGACATTCTAGTGTCACCGGCTGCCAGAGGCTCTGAACTGATGAGGCAGATGGCCCCTTCTGGTGACACACGCCTTCCCAGTGGCCCTGGAAGGCAAAGCTCAGATGGATTGTATCACCAACTCCACGGCACACAGCCCGAAAGTAGCCAAAGCCTGCTGCCCCTTCCACCCTATGAAAGCCACCTGTGCAAATACCCAGTGAGCAGGACAGTGGGCAGGGGTGGGGGGATGCAGTTGGCCTTGGCACCTGGGGCGGCAATCCGGCAGGCTTATGCCCCATCTCTAGGGGGCTGTAGCTGCCTGACACTCACCAGCAGCAGCCTAGAATGGCGGGCTGGACCTTTCCATTTTTCTAGGGAAATAAGTAGGTAGGTATTTTTAAATAGAGACTGTTTTTCATTTAAATGCTAGCAAGTCGGGCTGGCAAGATGAATCAGCAGTCTAAAGCACTTGCCTAGGCAAGCTTAGGCAACTGCAGGGACCATGGTTCGATCCCCGGCACCACATGCTTCACCAGCCCCACCTGGGGGGGGCTGAGCTGGCCATAACATAACAAATAAATAAATAAATGTTGGCAAGTGACTGAAAAAAACCCTCTTTTTAAAACAGTGGGTGTAAAGATATAGTCTGGTTTCTGTGAAAGCCTGAGAGAATGTTTTTCTCTGGGTGACTCTCCTTAGACGCACTGCAGTTCATTCATCCCTTTCCTCTGAGGTCCCATAATCTCCTTGACCAGGAAATTTGGGACACCTCTGAGTTATAGGATATTACAGCACATGTTCTCTTATATCCTGGGTCTTTATTGACCTTGAAGGGCTAGGGCCAAAATA
>PVJA010008375.1:0-64686 GCA_004027025.1 Myocastor coypus
AAGGCTCCAGAGGCCAAGATTTGGCACCTTCCCTGCAGCCATGTTTGAAGATCCACAGGTCAGCACAGGCAGAGCAGAAGCCAGAATATCCATTTCAGATTCCAAGCTCATCCATCCCTGATCTCCATCTGGAATGTGTCACAGTCTGCAACTTCTCTCTCTACAGCAACACCACCATGCCCCTCCCTCGGCACAATTTGGCCCTCTGTGGGATTGGAATTGGATGAACTCGGCTTTGTATCTGGCATCAGTCTATGGTTGTTGGGGCGCCTGCTCTCCCCTTCCTTTCAACGCAGCCGGTGGCCCAGCCCATGAACAAGACGGCCTATCCCCTTTGCACTCATTCTTTGCAGAGTCAAGCTCCACTTGAAGCTCACTCAGTGATACCTTTCAATGTGTTTTATATTGTTTTGATTGCCTTTTTTGTAGAAATAAAAATTGACCTTAGAATTTATCATCAGAAAAAAAAATAAAATAAAATAAAATAAAAATAAAAAAAATAAAACTCTGGGTTTCATGCAGATTTTTACCATCCGCTGATTATACATGTCTGAAATGAAACAATTTCTCCCCCCCCATAAGACTCACTCCTAATGTTCACGAGACCCCTGCTCCTCTCAGGATTGCCTCCACACTCCCTCGCCCCACTCAGAGAGCCATCGGGTCCTCCTAGGCTTACCATCTTAGCATCTCTCAGATTCGCCTGGCTTTTTCTAACCCCACACTGCTTTCATTCAATGAATCATTTCCCTCTGGATTACACCATGCTAACTTCTTCCTCGCCCTAAAATGCGAGGATGAGGCTCATTTCCTTCACTGTCCTGCTACAAACTTTTCAGTGGCTCCTCACAGTTCTCCAGATAAAATCCCAACCACGTGGCAAATCCTGCTGCTCTGGTCCAGCCCTAGGTCTCAGTCTCAACTTCTTGCACTGCTCTGCTGCCACCTTCCTCTTCTCTCCCACACAAATATGTCCCTTGAACAAATGTGAATGTCTCAAACATTTTTCTATATTTTCTCTGAATTCAAGGCCCAGCACATGCTGTGCTCTTTCTCTTTCTGTGCTTGAGTCGCTGGTGAATGCCTATTTTCTCTAAATTACTTCATATAAACCTTCTTTTGGGGGCCAGGAGTACAGGTCAGAGGCATGGTATCTGACTAGCCAGTGCAAGGCCTGAGTTTGATTCCCTATAACAACAACAAAACACTTCTGGAAGCTCTGCTAATCTTTTCCCCACATAAGATATGCAGAATTAACATTATTTTCCTAATATTTTTTCATAGCATATTTTAAAAATCCCTACTCATATGTGCATATATCTACTTTTCTTTCAGACCAATCACTTTTACACTTTTTTAAGTACTTTGGAAATAAGACAAAAGTTGCAGGATGTCTACCCACAAATATCCAAATACATGCTACATTTTCCAAAAATCCCTATACTAAGGAGTCAATTCCTTAGAAGTGGGCACTGTGTATACTACTTCTCAGGCCAGTGCCTGACACTTAGTACCAAAACATGTATTCAATGCACATCCACCATTGCTAGAACTAACATACCATGGTGAACTTATTTAGCTTGAATCTCATAGCCCCCCCCAATTATCTGAAGGAAACTAATTAGAGAATAAGTCAAGGTCTCAGCATATCACTGGAAAACTAATCAAATCTCAGACGAACTATGCATCCTCAGAATAATTCTATCTATTAGTATTAAGCATTGGTCTGGTTTCTGATTTTTTTTAAAGAAAATCAGTTTTCTAGGTTCATAGCTAACAGCAGTTCACTGTAATAAAAAAAAAAAAAATATATATATATATATATATATATATATATATATATATATATGAACAGGTAATTTAATACACGTAAGCAAAGAAAGAAAACAGTGTGTCTTAGTTACTTTTCTATCATTGCTGGAACAAAATACCCAATATCCAAATTAAAGAGGGAAATGTTTACTAGCTCATAGTTTGTGGAACTTTCAGTCCATAATCAGCTGGCTCCAAGGCAGGATGGCATGGCAGAGAGGCAGCAGTTCACAGTGGTAGAAGATAACAAAAGCAACAAGAGAAAAAAGAAAAGAACAAATCTCTTTTCCTTCCTTACATTGTACGCAGGCTACCAGCCCCAGGGTGGGTGTAGCACTTACACCATCTCCAGGTCCTCCTCTTGCACAGAGTCAGGATGTTTACACAGTGAGGACTCCGGCCCCCAGTTGAGTTGCTTAAACTTCTAAACTTGTCAGGCTATACAGCAAATGAACCATTACAACATGATAGGACATAAACAGCCACCCTAGGGCATGTCCTCTACACCCTAGGAAATAGAATTGCTGAGTCAGTTGTTTCTAAACTTCTCAAGTTGACAGGATACATCAGCTGTTATACAGTACCACTCTCATGTCAAATTGGCCAAACTTCTATTTTGTTTGTTGATGTTAATTCTGAGTGCTCAGGAAAGTGGGGTGAAATTAACATGCTCATTCCTGGCTGATGCCTGTCATACCCAGAAAACACAGTGTGTGGATTCTGACCACAGCTGCTAAACTCCATGATTCTGGGTCTTCTTAGTCTCTCATCAGCAGGACATGTACTCTGAATAAAATACTGCTGACATCAATTCTCCATCTCTAGGATCAGTGCCCTACTTCAGCTTCTCACGATATCATTCCTAGACCATTTCCACAACAACCCTCCTTCTCTCTGCTTTTACAGTGCTCCAGGCTATCTGCTGTGCCCTTACTCTACTATCTTTATTTTAGAAAGGCAAAAGACATGTTTACTTAGGAGAGTGATACCACTCAAACTCCTCAAAGGTCCACTGACTGAACAAAAAACTTTTGTTGTGTTGATAATATTCATCCATTTTTCCTCTAGCCCTTAGCTCTGGCCATCCTAACATCATAATTGTTTCCTTAACAGTTTTTCTCCAGATCCCTCCACACTGCAATCCTTCCCATCATGCAAGTTTTCAGAGAAACTTTCCCAGAACATCTTGTGAAAATTTACATATCCTGCACAGTACTCTGTTCTCTAACCTGATTTTTCTCCCTTAGCACTGCCTGGTATTTATTTCTTCTCTTTTTTTGCTAGTTCATGCTTATAATAATGTTGTGCACAGATGACACATGTGCATGATACATCTTAATTTCTTTTTGTATCCCTTTTCCCTCCTCTCCCTCTCCCTCCATTTTTGATACCTTTCCTTTTGCGGAAGGCCTATCTCCCTATAATATACATCTTGAGATGCTCTTTATTTGTAATTTAAGTTTCTTGTATAAGAGACAACATGTAATACTTAAATTTATGTCTAACTTATTTCACTTACCATTATGGTTTCAAGGTAGATTCAGGAATTTCTTACAAATGACTCAAGTTTATTTTTATGGCAGAGTAGTACTGCACTGCATGTAAAAATATATTTTCTATATCCATTCATCTGTTGATGGATAAATATTATCCGTACCTCCCCAACAGAACGCATGTGTCATGAGAGCATAGATTTTAACATTCTGATCAACACTTTCTTCCCAACACCCAAAAGAACAAATGCTCACTGAATTGTTGCTGAATGGATGAACAAATCTCTGAATAGC
This sequence comes from Myocastor coypus, assembly GCA_004027025.1. Lineage (NCBI taxonomy): Eukaryota > Metazoa > Chordata > Mammalia > Rodentia > Myocastoridae > Myocastor > Myocastor coypus. The sequence goes on from PVJA010008375.1 coordinate 3,600, forward strand.
CTAATTTCATTCTTTTTCTCATAATATTGTTCTAGACAATAATAGCCTCTTTTCTACACTACTTGACAAAACTCATAACCATTTTTCAAGTCCCGTGTCTTTAATGTGAAGCACTCTCCTTTGCCTGTGTGCCTTTCATACATAGAGCTTATCCTCGGCAAGAGATGCTTATCTTATTCTACTTTCCACATCGAGGGTCCAACTAACTTACTGTAGTTTCCACTTACAGTTTTTGTAACTTCCAGTGGTTGCCCTGGCACAGAACCCCACAGAAAGTCAACAATCACCCATAGGTGGGTATGAAAGGGAAGACAGCTTTTTCTCCACCACAGAAGCATCAGCATGATATGGAGCAGTAAATTTGTTTGCCATGAAAAACAGCTTTATTTTTTAAAGTTCATTAATTTAATGGGCATTCCTAATCAAGTATATATCATTTCCAACATATCACAGTGCTAAAATAGATTAAGAGAAAGTGTGTAAGTATTAATTCTGAGCTTCCTGGTCTGGCTGTTCGTGGAGCTAAAAACAAACTATTCAGACCGTGCCTTCACATTGCTTTGGGAGTAAGCTGCCCACAGAGAGCTGACCTTTGCTGCCTTCTCCCCAGGGAAGACCAGTTTTAAAGGGAAGGTGATCCTACTAGACTGCCAGCAGCATGATCCCAGGGTCCAATCAGCAATTGCTCACAAAAGCGCCACATTCTGGGCTGGCCAGATAGCACAACAGACTAAAGCACCTGCTTAGACAGGCCCAGGGACCCGGGTTCAATCGCTGGTGTGCTGTGCCTGCCCTGTCCCCTGAGCACTCTGAGCTGGTGAGACTGGGTGTGGTGGCACGTGCCTGTAATCCCAGCACTTGAGAGGCAGAAAATAGGAGAATTACTACAAGTCCAATCTGTGTAGTGAGACCCTGTAGGCCCTGTACTAAATAAATTTTATTTTTTAAAGGCACCACACTGTGACCAGCTACTAAGGAGGAAGCTGATTCTTTAACACATTTCACAAACATTTCAGAATCTGAAAAGTACAATGGGGGAAAGAGTGTTGTTCAGCATGTTTGTGGGTGCCTGTGATACCCATGTGTCCCTCAGCAAGCACAACCATGAATCTAGTTCTGGACCTTATATGCTCATAAAAGATAACTGAACTGCGATGCCTTTTAAATAAGAAATGGGTTAACTTTAGGGACAACGTCCTCCAGTGACCAACAGCCAGAGCAGCTAGATGCAGCATCTTCACTATAGGCAGTGCTCTAATGGCTGAAGTGCAGGACCTACAGATTGTAGAATCCTATTCAAATGAAATTAAGTAACCGGCGCAATCAATATGTGGAAGATACAAGTGAGGTCAACAAAGAAACATACTTGGTTTGAATTTTTGGGGCCTCAGACATTCACTCTTCATGTTCACTTACTCATTCTAAACCTGGGATAAGCTGACAGTGATGGATTCTTCATTATGACCATAAAATTAACACGCTTTTAAAGTAAAACTTTCTCATAGCATGTAAATTTACTGCTCCATATCACTTTGCTGCTTTCACAAACTCTAGAAGACCTAATTTTGTAAATGGGTCCCCTAATAGTTTGACTCTCACAATACACTTGCTCAAACCGGCTCCCCATCGGGTAACTGTGTTCAGGAAGCATTTAGATTACATTAAAGATTTTTAGAACGTAGTTTTATTTCATGAAGTAAAATAAAAGCGAAATAGCTACAGGATTTCCATTAGAATTAAAAACGAAGAAAGGAAATCTACTCACCTGAAAATACACCAAGTCTGGTAGCCCTTGAGTCTCTGGAAACAATACAAAAAAATCACCACTTCAGTAAGAAATTATATTTAAAAACTACATTAATTTGAATTGATTATGTGAGGTATAATCTATCACTAGATATTAAACAATGCAAAAACTCACTTAAATTGCTTTAAGACCAATTGCTAAAATGTTTCACTATGGATTTATACACTTAAAACTATCATCATGCATAATTTGAGAATATTACCAAAGGGTAAATTCAGAAATATAAAGGAAGTGAGCTCAACAAAGTGAATACGAATGCAGAATTTTTTAATGTCTGGAGAGTGATCTGTAAGTTAAAGAATGACTTCTATGATATATTTCAGTTCATAAAACAAAAATAAAAAACAAATTGCTATAAATTTTGTACTGTGCTAAAAGCACACATGATATATATGCACATAGTAGAAAGAAAATAGGCAAATTCTGGTCTTTGAGCCAAATCGTGGACATTGTGTTGTAGCAGAAATCTTATCATAGCATATCACAATGCGCTATGATGTATGTATTGATGTATGCATTACCTACAACTTCCCAAGAGCCCCAGCGTCATTCATAGCAAAGAATCACATGGTCTGCAGTGGAAACATTTGCTATCTGGTCTTTGGCAGAAAAATATTAGAAACTTATTTGGTGTGATGCCTTTCTTCCCCTTTTCTTCTTATCTCCTCAGTTCTCTAAAATTCACAGATACTATTTTTGTAATTCTAAGAATTAGTATTGACATAAAATTTTTTAAAGGAAAGGAAAACAGGCTACCAGATCCTAGCTTCAGTATCACAGAGGTGAAAGGAGGAAACTGAGGGGCAGAGTCTTGGCTCACATGGAGCAGGTCTCCACGGAAGGCAGCAGGGAGAAGGGCAGCTCAGCACAATAACAACTGTGCAACTGCGAGGAAGAACTGTGAGTCTCTTTCCAACTCTCCACAGTCCCAAACCCAAAACTACCCAAATATGTCTGAGCAGATATTCCGCCTGCCTCCAAGTTAGTGCTTTATAGCTGCTTCCTCTAGTCGATTGGTATTTGTAAACCCTCTTTATATGGATACCTGCAATGACTACTGCCATTTCTTGAGCAATTCCTATATACCACACAACAAAGTACTTTCGTTTAGGCTCCTGTAGGCCTTAACACAATACCATGCCATGTAGACATCAGTATCTCTATTGTACAATTACGTATTATACAAAGTATCACTACTCAAGTAGCAGCAGTTGTTTTGTTTTTTGTTTGTTTGTTTGTTTGTTTTTCTGTAGAATGCTACTTTTAATCTTTCAAGGAGGCTGGACATGGTGGTGCATGCCTGTAATGTCAGCACTTGGGAGCTTCAGGCAAGAAGATTGCCACAAGTTCAAGGCCAGCCTGAATTACACAGTGAGTTCAAGGCCATGTTGAGCTACCTGGTGAGCTCGATTATTTATGTAGTGTCTTCTGTTTTTTAAACTTTTTTCTTTTACTGTCTTGCTGTTCTTTTTGAACATTGTTCAAGATAGCATCATGAGACAAATCTGAGATAGGCTAGAGTGGGTTAAGGGACTGTCAGTTTACAGATGCTACACTCAAAACGCTTCCACTGATTACATGTGTCTTGCTCCCTGAGTTGGAGATCAACTTTTGGCCTCTGCAGTACCCACTCACCCCCGCCTATGGGAACTGCCCCCAAGCTCCTATTTCTCCTACAGTTTGGTGTTATCTGTCCTCTGTCAAATACACAAACAAAACTGAGAACCATTCAGCAGCAAGATCCACAGACACAGAAACCTTGCTTTCAGGCTCTGCAAGAGACGACAGTGGCTACCCAGATACCACGAGCCTTTGGTCTCTACAGCCACATCCTCTTAGCTCCTTCTAGCTTCTGTTCACAGCTCCCTGTGTGCCATCTTCATTCTCTTCTTCCTCTTTCCCTTTCTATGACTCCCTTAGTTCTACAAAGACAGGCGTAATGGTTGATGTATTGTGTCAACTGGAGAAGTTTAGAAGGTTAACTAAGTGACTCAGCAGAAAGCCAGGATTCTTACTTGTAAACATGCTCATCCAGGGGGCCTGGAAGGATGGCTCAGTGGTTTAAAGCACCTGGTTAGGAAAGCTTAGGCAGCTGCAGGGACCGCAGTTCGATCCCCGGCACCACATGCTGCGCCAGCCCTGCCCTCAGGGCAGGCTAAGCCGGCCATAAAAATAAATAAACAAACAAACATGCTCATCCTGAGCAAGAGGAGATCATGGACACTGTGTGAGTTCTACTCTGCCAGCCCCAGGGTAGCTTGTTTATAATATAAAGAGGGGAGAGAGGCTGGCTAGAAACCACAGCAGTTGCTCTCCCCTTTGCTCTTCACTGTTTTCTGCTGCCATGAGCTGCTGCTCTCTGCCATGTGCTGGTCTGCCTGGGAGCCAGCCAAGTTTAGAATGAAACTTCCACAAACTGTGAGCTAAGTAAACCTTTCCTTCCTTAATTTTGGGTGTTGGCTATTTTATCGAAGCAAAGAGTGAAATGTAACCAAGACAACAGGGTTTCATAGAGTGAAAGCCAGCATCTTTTTACTTAGTGCGAGCACAAACTCCCATCCAACTGATACACTGACTTTTCTATAAGACACATCCTCAGAAGGGTCCCTTGACCTTCTATGGCCAAAAGTCAGGAACAAAAAGCTGAGATACTGTTATCGACCAGTGGCAGAGCACTTAGGTTCCCTTACTGAGATCCCTTATCTAACAACCACATACCACATTGAGTGTAATTTGCTTATGACAGAGAAAGTAGGAACACATCTTCCTTAAAATGGAAACAATATAAAATGAGTCAAATATCATATTCAATTTAGCTTAAAAATATGATTCCCTGCCAGGCATGGTGACACATGCCTATAATCCCAGTACTTGGAAGGTTGAGACAGGAGGATCAGTGTGAGTTCGAGACCAACCTGGGCTACAAAAGTGAGCCCAAGGCCAGCCTGAACTGCATAGTGAGACCTTGCCTCAAAGAAAAAAAAAATTATTCCTTTCCAAGTTCCCACAAATACACAACTGAATAGACTTTAAATTGACTCTTAAAACCTCAGTACCTTCATCAGAGACAGTAAAATGAGGTGCAAAGGCTCTGTGACCAAAAGGTAAAGATGTAAACTCTAACTCTGCCACCCTATTACTGTACTATTTGAATACATCATCTAACCTCTACATTCTGATTTCCTGCAGGTGTCAAGCTGGGATGACAATTTCCACTTCGGATCTGCAGTAAGTGTGAATGAGCTCAGCCCACATACGTGTGCGCATGTGTATCCAGTGCACGGTAAGAGAAATAACAGTTATTTCCTTCTGGACTACAATTTCGTATAGACCTCAACAAGTGCCCAAACCCCAGTGAAAATTCTCAACACAAAGGGCCTGTCCACCTGCAACTCAAAAAATAGCCAAATATTTTCTATTACAAAGTTACCAACACACTGGGGCCTGGCGGGATGGCTCAGTGGTCTAAAGCACCTGCTTGGGAAAGCTTGAGCGGCTTCAGGGACCACGGTTCGATACCCAGCACCACATGCTGCACAAGCCCTGCCCTCGGGGTGGGCTGAGCCAGCCATAAAAATGAGTGAATAAACAAACAAAGGTTCTGAAACAAGAAAAAAATAAATAAAATAAAAAATTATTTAAAAAAAAAACAAAGTTACCAACACAAACACACAGATTCAACTTACCCATTCTTCAAGTCTGATGACACATACAGCTTAAATAAAAGTAAATAACTCCTTTCAACTCTTTCTTTCACAAAGCATTTTGATTTTTATAGGAAATGAAGTCCCAACACATTTCAAGTGGGGGAAAGAATGCTATATTTTTATCTTCAAACACAACCAGGCTCGATGTATGCCATGGAATTCTCTCAGTGATGCCTGTTCACAGGTAAACCTTACCTCGCATTGTCCAGCAATTCGGCCAGGGCTCCAAAGAGGAAACTGTGGGTTGTGCTAACAAGGAAATAAAGGGAAGACACAAGGTTAAGCCAAGTGTATCATAGGGTAGGGGCTGCAAAGGCATGCAAACAGACCATCTGCAGTTCAGTCCAGAAGTAACACTAGAAACAACCTGTTCAGCACAGCCAAAATTCTCAAGTAGGCGCTCTGCGTTATGACTCCAACGTAAGGAGCTGGGACCAGATACGCTGACCATTCCTCAAAACACTCCTGGCCCTGAATTAAGGCCAGCAGCTGTTGGAGGCTGTTGGTTTCAAGCAGGAGCCTAAAGCGATGTCTTTCTATGGTCTGTTGGCCATTTCAGAACTCTGGAAATGTAATGGCCAATTCATTAGAAAGAAACAACTAACTAATAAATAAATTTTAAGCCTGGAAAAAAAAAAAGAAAGAAAGAAAAAGAAACAAAACACTTAAACAAGTCTTGCCTTTAAAAATCGCTGTGTAAGCCGGGTGTGGTGGCTAACACCCGTAATCCCAGCACTCGGGAGGCTGAGGCAGGAGGATTGGTGCAAGTTTGAGACCAGCTTGGGCTACAAAAGCGAGCTCAAGGCCGGCCTGAACTGCATAGCAAGACCCTGTCTCAAAAAGACAAAAATAAATAAATAAATAAATAAATAAATAAATAAATAAATAAAAATTGCTTTGTGAGCCTGACTAAATGGTCAGGAAGGAACAGAAGTCCACAGTCACAGGTGAGGGTGGAACCTGAGGCCGTTGGACTTGGCCTGAGCTGTGCTCCACAGTTGCACAGATGTGAAGCTCACATGCAGCCTGTCCAGCGCTTCTCAGCCTCTCGCACCAAGCGAGCCAACTGCCCAGGGGACTCCCTGTCCCACCTCTCTGCTCGCCCTGCACTTTTTGTCTAGGGAACTCTTCACTGAAGAACTCTCTTCGTAAATTTCATATAAGAAATATTTATAAGTTACTTTATAAATCTGTATTTAAGAACTTTCCCTCAGGCTAGGGAGGGCGGCACACTCCCGAGACTGAAACACTTGGGAGGTTAAGGCTGAAGGAAAGCCACGAGTTCAAGGAGAGCTTGAACTAAAAAGTTCAAGACTGGAAAAAAAAGAACTTTTCCCCCAAAGAATATTTCATTAAGTTACTATTTAGCACCAACTTATTTCTGAAGAATGTTGAGTGAAGCCCTAGTCTCCCTGAAGGTCTTGGGAGTTCTTCCCTGAGCTCAGGAATCGGCAGGTGGGCCCTATATGTATCATCAATCTGTAGCTTTCTCTGGAACTTTTCCACTTCTAAAGCCCACTACATAATAACCTTATGCATTAGCTCTGATAGTGCCCTCCTGTGTCCCCACCACAGGCTCTTAAAGACAGAAAGCTGTGCACAGCTCCGCTGCCTACATCGCCTGAACACTGGAGCCCTTCTGCAGGTGACAGAGGGCTGCCTGCATAGGCCTGCACTTTGCATTTCATTTCCTGATGAAAGTGTCTCAATCAGTACCTTTATAATAGCATTAAGGGAAAACTCAGGAGTGCAATTTACTTTTTATATTTAATAAATAGGCAGCAGAAACCAGACAGACTCATTTACCCAAAAACATCTGCTCATTTGTACAAGAAAAAAGCATTACCTACATTATCTCAGCGTCACTGAACACCCTAGGCCACAGGACAGCACTGCAGCTTAAAATTTATTTACATAGATTCCCATTTCTGAGATGCTAGACTTCTAACATGGTTCAAGTCACCTTTTAAGTTTGTAATTTAAGACAGGCATAGGGGCACACATCTGTAATTCCAGCACTTGGGAGGCTGTGGCAGGAGGATTGGTTCGAGTTGGAGGCCAGCCTGGGCTACAAAAGTGAGCTCAAGGCCAGCCTGAACTGCATAGTGAGACCCTGTCTCAAAAAAAAAATGTAATTTAAAAGAATCAAACTACTAAAATTATATATATATATATATATATATACATACCTACAATCCTTCACTCAACCGAAAGGTGGTATAACAACCTAAAATCCTGACAAGATAATTGTTTGATCAATCTTATATACCTATATGTATTAATCTAAACTGATCTGATGATGAAAATATGTAATATAACCCATGTTAAATTTAAACAATAAAAAAATAATCATCTTAAAAAATAATGATAATAAATAAATAAATAAATAAATAAATAAATAAATAAATAAAATACTGCCAAGAAAAGTATGTGACATTCTTTACAAACCCAGAACTTTTTTTTTTTTTTTTTTTTTTTTTTTTTTTTTTTTTTGTCTTTTTGAGACAGAGTCTCACTATGCAGTTCAGGCTGGCCTTGAGCTCACTTTTATAGCCCAGGCTGGTCTCGAACTTGCATCAATCCTATTGCCTCAGCCTCCCAAAACCCAGCACTTTAAATCAGAAGCTCTTCTACCGAATTTAAAATCTGTACATTGAGTCAGAATGCATAAAATTAAATGTATAATTAAATAACCCTTTGGGAATGTACAATAATTGTGACCAAAATTTTAATGAGTTTCTATACTAAATCACTGTTTGGTTTGTGATGGGATCTCACTGTGTAGTTCAGGCAGACCTGGCGCTTACCATGTAGCCCAGGGCTGGCCTCACACAGTGACCTATGAGGCCTCAGCCTTCCCAGTGCTAGGATTATGGGTGTGGCCACCCCATCTGGTTTCAAATTTCCTTCTCCTTCTCTCCAAGGGCAGACCCTAGCCCACCTGGATACTTACAAATTGGCATGGATGAAATCTAGGTGCAGGCAGGCCCCGTGCAGCGAAGAGTACTTCTCCGCCATGTCTTTGGTGATCTGGGAGACTGAGCAATCACGCACTCACGCAACGCACAATGCCACGCACACGGAGCCCACGCTGGCCCACACGCGCATGCTCAGGCGGCCCTGCCGCGCCAGGCCCTTTCTTCCCCCGGGCACAGCCCAGAGCATCTGGGTCCCCTTTGGGAACTGAGAACTGGGCGTGGATGTATCCTTAACATAATTTATCAGACTTTCAGCCATTGGGGTGCTACCCTGGCTGGAAAAACTGAAATTCCATAATTGGGGTGGGGGCTGAAATTCCATAATTGGGGTGGGGGTGGGGGTGGGGGTGGAGTACCGACGTGAGCAAACCAGCATTATCTGAGCTTCGCTACAACATTGTCCCAGTGTTGTACACAGCTGAATTAAATAGAAATATTATAGCCAGGCAGATAGGGCCAGGCCCTCAAAGACAATATGGGAGACAAGGTGACTTTGCAACTTGGAAGAGACAGACACTACTGTATGGGCCAGACCTAGTAAACAAATGTAGTCACATACTTCCCTAAGGATGGGCATCATGGATTGATATTCTAAATAAATATCAATTGCCTTGAAAGAGCCCCAGAAGAGACATTAACCCAACCTCAATGGGAAGAGACCTTGATCCATATTCATGCCTGCTTGCTATGAGGCTAGCTTCTTCATTTGGTAATGAATTTAATCAATTTTACCCGAGCAATGGTGCTTGTAATCTCATTGGTTTACCGTAGCTTTGTCCCGCCTCATATGAACCTAAGCCAGTTTCCACGTTCTCCACCACCTTGGACCCGCCTCACCACATAGTTTTCCTCTATAAAATACCTAAAAGAGACAGCTTCCCAGGGATGACCCACTCGGGACCCCTCTCCCCCCGTTCCTCTCTTGGACAGGCACATCCTTTCCCCCAATACATATATTCTACTCATAACCTCTGTTTGTTCCTAAAATTCATTCCTCAGATTTAGAGAATACAAACTCATCCAAGTGCCTTTCAGGGTGGGAGTTTAGTTTTTCCCCTGTATCATTTACAGGTCATCCACCGAGATCATTTTCCCCCTATGTCACCAAGACACTGAACTCTGATTAACCAGAGCCCAAGCTGAAACCAGGGTTGTCAACAATGCTGCATGCAGAGGTGCTGCCTGGGATGGGGACCTCGTTCACTTGTAAGTGAATGAACTCTGGTTCACAGCCCAGTGGTGATGGACATAGCAGTGGTGACATGCAGGCACCAGGTTCACCACCCGTTGCTGGGGCTACCTCACCTGGAAACTAAGGCACCACCCCATTACTTTAAAACACATTTTGTATGGTAGTTTTAAAAAGAAACATGTATTAGACAGAACATGAACTAGATGTATTCATGACTTCTAGCATTATCTGGGCAATGAAGTTCTCAGAAACAAAAAAAAAAAAAAAGTTAAATTTAGATGAGTCATTCCGTTTTAAAAGAAAGAAATTTAGTAACTACTACATTTATAGGAATCAGTAGAGGAAGAGAGAATTTGAATGGCAACCCCAAGGAACATGATGATGTACTTTAATTTGTTTTTTTTTTTTTTTTAATTTTATTTATTTATTTTTTTCTTGTTTCAGAACCTTTGCTTGTTTATTCACTCATTTTTATGGCCGGCTCAGCCTACCCTGAGGGCAGGGCTGGTGCAGCATGTGGTGCCAGGGATCAAACCGCGGTCCCTGAAGCCGCCCAAGCTTTCCCAAGCAGGCGCTTTAGACCACTGAGCCATCCCTCTGGGCCCCAGTGTACTTTAATTTGAAGACCAGAAATAAACATAAACATTTCAAGTAATTATCCTGAGTGAATTTTTGTTTTCACAGTGGTGACGTCTTGGTACCGAAGTTATCTTTACTAAACAACTTACGCTGTCTTTTCTTTTGCTTTCTTTCCACAGAACTTCAAGATACAGTATTTTGTTTTTATTTCATGGGCAAGAAAAACTTGACAGATCTGTCGGGCTCTGTTTGACAGCCCCAGTTTCCTGCTGCTTCTAAAAACTATTTCATTTTGGAAGGGCACCCACACTAGCCTGTGATTAATAAAGGCTGTAATATCCAATTCTGATGAGAGGGAGAGACGTGGTGACTGCAGAGGCACTTCAGATGATCTGAGCAGAGCCTTCCTGCAGTGCATGGCCAGCCAAAGCTCCAGGTGATGGATGCTGCTGCTTGGCCTAAGATGTGGAGAGAAAACCACTGATTTATTTTACAAAAAAAAAAAAAGAGGCCCCAGGGTCACTCTGCACATTCCCACAGGCCATTTCCCTTCTCCACCCCAGCTTTGTTTACCCCACCCCATCACACAAGGCACATTTATTCCTCACAAAGGCAAACTTTGGAGACACTTCATTTAACACGTTTCCCTTAGCCCTGCTTCTGTATTTACTTTGCATTATTTCATGATAAAAATCACTGAAGCAGTAACAGGAAGGGGAAATTTAAATAGGAATGCTTTTGATCATTGTAATATGGGTCTTTATTTTAAGAAGAGTCAATTTGGCCTGAGAAGCTCTTCAGCTCTCATTAACTAAGCATTTCAGTTGCAATATATGGATTCTAGTCATAAATAAGATTTCAAATTTTTCAAACTACACTTACCAATTCTGTTGTATAAAAAATAACTTGTATAAGTTTTCACTACTCTTGATACACACGTTTGAACTCAAAATTTGAAAGCATGAAAAAATGTTTTAACTTACCATCTATCCTACCAACAATGGTTTGCTATATCCTAAAGATCATAATTAAAAATTGACATTGGATTATTGCAATAAATACAAAAGACAAATCTATTAACAAGGTCAAAAGACCTAATGACTCTCTTGGCAGACCAAACAATTAGAGAAAAAGAAGGGATACAAGAACAGCCAATAATTTGGCCATAGTCCTTCAGGGTCAGTGAGGACCTCAGGATGTAACACCCTGTAACTCGGTGGTGTCCCAAATTTTCTCTTCAAGGAGATTATGCCCACACAGAAGGAAAGGATCAATGATGTACAGTGTTGCCTAAGGAGAGTTACCTAGAGAGAAAACATTCTCTCAGGCTTTAACAGAAAATAAATTGGTCAAGCAATGGCCATGATTCATCCAGATGGCTGACACTCACAAAAGTTCTACAAACCACAGCACATGGTTTCAGGGTAAATCCTGAGGGTATTTGACTGATCTTGTCAGATACAAAAGTTATATTTTTTGTAATATAGGTCTTGCTTTATCTTAATCTTAACCATCCAACAAAAAAGTCTAACCACAAGGTCTAAAAAGGAAAGCCATATTAATATGCTAAGTTGTAAAAGGTTCAAGTCAACAATAATTCTAGATGAGCTGATAATCCACTACTGTTAGGACTATTGGACTATATACATAGCTACTTTCTCTTTTTCAATGAAAAGTAAAGAAGGATCTGTACTAATGATGTTTAGACAAGAAATTATGTCTGCATTTTGTACTTTGAACAACTATGGTGAAGACAGTATGCAATGTATTAGTTATTGCAAAAAATAATTAAAATGAAAAAGAACTAATGACTCTCAATGGAGAATACTAAAAAGCTTTTGAAAGCAACTTAAATCTTTCATGCATTCATGCAAGACTGAATCTGGTTAGTATACCATCTCTTCCAATCTGTGCTGTGTTAGACTATGGTAGATGTGTTCATAACATCAATGCTTAATTGTCTACATAACTACCAATCTTTATACCCAGATATGCAGCAGCTGTGGAGACTTTAAGAAACTATGAGGTCTACAGTTTGCCCAAAGAAGGCCAAAGGCATTAGATGACTTTGGAAACATAGTACTCATCTGGGGGCCAGTTATCCTAGTAATAATTCCTGTGTCTCTTCTTCCTATAACAGACCTAACACTTGCTATCCCAGACTCTCTGGTAGTAAAGGATGACCATCTGGCCCTGTCTTATGAGACCAAAGTAGACATATGCTCATGATTTCTAAGAAGACTTTTGCTTTTCTACTAAAATTCATGAGAAGGGCTGCTTTTATATTTTTTCTTTTAAGTGTCTATCTTGAAGCACATTACCTGGATTCTTTGGGTGTCATTTACATAATGAAAGAAAAGTCAAACAAAAGAATGCAGCAAATCATAAAGAGTATTATACATCATGACCAAGTGGGATTCATCCCAACAATGCAGGGATGGCTCAGTATATGCAAACTCATAAATGTAATACACCACATCAATAGAACCAAGAACAAAAACCACCTGATCATCTCAATAGATGTGGAAAAAGCTTTTGATAAAGTCCAACATTTATTCATGATAAAAGCCCCACAGAAAACTGGAGTAGATGATCTATATCTCAACCTAATAAAAGTTATCTATGAGAAACCAATAGCCAACATCATATTAAATGGGCAAAAGCTGAAAACCTTCACTTTAAAATCAGCAAGTGTATCCACTCCTATTCAGTGTAGTTCTGGAAGTGTTAGCCAGAACAATTAGACACGAGAGAGAAATAAAGAGAATAAGGATTGGAAAAGAAGTGAATTATCATTATTTACAGATAACATGATACTCTACATGGAACCCAAAAACTCCACCAAGAGTCTTGTATATTTAATCAACAAATTCATCAGTATAGCAGCATACAAATTCAGCATTCAAAAATTAGTAGCATTTTTGTCATAAACAATGAACATATTGAGAGAGAAATTAGGGAACCTGCACCTTTTGCAATAACTTCCCCCAAAATGAAATACTTAGGAATCAACCTCTCAAAAGAAGTAAAAGATTTATACAGTTATTTATGTATGTATGTATTTGTTTGTTTGTTTGTTGGTTTATACCAGGAATTGAACTCAGGACCTTGCATTTGCCAGGCAGGCACTTATTCTACTGATCTATCTCCCCGGCCCTTACAGTGAAAATTATAGTAAACTGAGAAAAAAGGTTGAAGAGGATTTGAGAGAAAGGAAAAATATTCCATATTCCTACATAGGAAGAAACAACATTGTCTGGCCAAAAATGACCAAACTCCCAAAATTGTTATCCAGATATAATGTAATCCTGATTAAAATACCACTGGTATGCTTCAAAGATCTAGAAAAACTTTTCTCAAATTCACTTGGAACTAGAAGAGACCCAGAATATAAAAGCAATCCTGGGAAACAACAAAAAGGCAGGAAGTAACAATCCCTGTCTTGAAATTATATTGTAAAAGTATTGTCATAAAATCAGCATGATACTGGTATAGCGAAATGGAACAATTTAAAAGACACAAATACAACTGCACACACTGTATCTTTGATCAAATGGCCAAATATGCTCACTGGAAAAAAGATAGCATCTTTAATAAATGGTGCTGGAAAAACTGGATTTCCACATGCCAAAGGCTAAAACTAGACCCATATCTATCACCTTGCACAAAACTACAGTCAAAATGGATGAAATATTTAAATATTGAAACAAAAACCCTAAAATCTTCTGGAGGAAAACATACGTAGAAATCTTAAAGACAGAGTAGAGAGTTTGTGAACAAAAGCCAAACTGCACAGAAAATACTTCAAAGAATCAACAACTAGAATCTGAAAAGTTTCTGCACTTCAAAGCAAATCTCCAAAAGAGTAAAAAAAAAAAAAAAACACAAACTGGGAAAAAATTATAGCCCACTGTTCCTCTGACAAAGGCCTTCTATCTAGAACATATAAAGAATTAAAAAAAAATTAGACTCTCTAGATTCAAAGACTCAGTCCAAAAATGGGCATCCAGAATGCATATACACTTATCAGAGGAAGAAATACAAATGGCAAATAAATATATGAAAAAAAAAAATTCAACATCATTAGTCATTTGAGAGATGCAAATTAAAACACCAATAAGATTCTATCTCACCCCAGAAAGAAGGGCTAACATCAAGTAGTCAGCCAATAAAAAATTCTGGAGCGGTTGTGGGGGAAAGGGAACCTTTTTCTACTGTTGGCGGGAGTGCAGACTGGTATAGTCACTATGAGAATCCACGTGGAGATTCTTTAAAGAGATAGGACTCGAGGTCCCATTCAAGGTAACTACTCCCATCTTGGGTATATTTCCTGAAGACCTGAAAAACTCATACCATAGAGTTATATGCGCATCCATATTTATAGCAGCACAATTTGTCATAGCTAAATCCTACAAACAACCCAGATATCCATCAACTGAGAAAAGGATAAAGAAAATGTGGTATTTTTACACAATGGAATATTATTCAGCTATAAGACAGATAAATTTGAGTCTTTTGTCAGTAAATGGATTCACCTAGGAAACATACTCTTAAGTGAAATAAATCAGACCTGCATATACAAACATCATATTGTTTCCTTAGTGTGCAAGCTTGAAAGAGAAAATGGAATCTGAAGGGTACAATAGAGACTGCGACAAGAGAATGAACTTATTCAAAAGGAAAGAGTTACTGAGTTGAAGAGTAGCACAGGAGATGTAGTGGGAGAAAGAGATTTATCTATGTATGTAAGCAGAATGGTTTGGACAACTGTACTGTGCATTTCTGTTGGTCAATAGAAAGGAACAGATAATAATTTGTTTTGTCTCCCTTTTCAATTTTTGTACTTTTTCTCTTCTTAGTTTCTTATACATTTTTTTCTTCTTCTAATTTTATAAGTATATTTCTGGTAGTGTGAATAACTGGATGGAAGACAACACCAGGTATTACAACAAATATTGTGAAATTCATACTACTTTGCTAAGAGAAATTCTGTAGCACTTGTAATTTTTTTGTTTTAATTTTAATTTGTACTCTCTTTGCAAAATGAAAAAGGGAAATCTGAAGACCCACAGGAATCTCTTCCCAAAATTCATGAGTTACTAAGCCAAAACCAGCTCTTACTCTGTTCAAGGATTTTTTGTGAAAAAAAAAAAAAAAAACTTCAAAATTAATCTTTGCTAAATCATTATAATTGGATTTTCTGTAGCTAAAGCTGTTCCCATTAGAGGTCAAACATAATGCCAGAAAGCACCAAATACATATTTTCTGTCCATTGCTAGATATCAACAGTGAAGTATTTATGAAACAGTGATGTTGAAGGTTTTCCTGGTCAGTATTGATAAATATATGTAGACTGAGGAGGGCAGATGCTAGAGACAAGAGTAGCTGTCAGAACACAAAGACAGAGGTACACAGAATAAAGCAATTGGAATCACTAAGCTGAAGTATGCAAGAGACAGACCAGGTTGGCCAGGAAAGGAATATTACAAAAAAAAAAAAAAAAGTTATGCATCTGGTGAGGTTTATGTCACTATGATATATAAAGTTGTTACCGGTTCACCTAGTAAATCAATCACTTCTTTGAGAAGAGCCAATTCTTTGATACATCACAAGAATATAAAAGTACAAACACCTCATGTCTGCTTTCAAAGAGGTTATATTTTAATAAAAGTAAAAAGTATCCAGATTCTATGTAAGAAACAAATCACTCCAGATCCTAACGGCACAAAATACATACATATATACAGGAAATATATAATATATGTTATATATAATATATATTACATATATTATATAACATATATATATATATATATATATATATATATATATATATATATATATATATAATACAGGAAAACAGATATTTGCAAAACCTCTGACTGGATGAGAAGAGCCAAACTGAGGGATCTACCACCAGACTATTGCAGTCAGCCTCACCTATGAAGCCAAAGAGCAGAAGACAGCAGTCTGCTGATGCCGCTGCTGGAGTTGGCTGCTGCCCTGCAGAGCATGGCTCGGATGGCAGAATGTAGGCAGCCACCGGGTCAGAACACCGACACTCATGTACCTGGCAGTGAAATAGAAAAAAAAAAAAAAAAGAAGGAAGGAAAGAGAGAGAGAAAGAAAGAAAGAAAGAAAGAAAGAAAGAAAGAAAGAAAGAAAGAAAGAAGTAGAAGGAAAGAAAAATAAATGAAGGAAGTGAAAAGGGGAGGAAACATTTGAGTTCTGACTTCATGTAACACTTGATAGTGTTGGTGGAAATGTTTTCACGAACAGAACTTTAGCTGTCAAGATTTCTAAAAGCAGTATCTAGTTTTCCATGCTCTTTGACAAAAGTGGAAGAAAAAATATATGGAAACTAAAGGAGATGACAGTAGATCTTAGCCACCCTGAAGGATTTTTAGGGTGTTGCTTAGGTCCTCTGAGAGAAGGCAAGGTCTAAGGAGGAAGGTGGTTATGAAAGTTTCAAGAAAGCAATGAGGTGTGCTTGCGAGGTAAGTCCCAGTACGGACATTTCTCGGTGGGAACAATAAAAGCATGAAACTGAGTAGAGGCAGAACTCTCCTCTGAACCTGAGCCTAAGTGATCCTATTTTGCAGTGGTGTCTGAGTATCTGTCCCATGGGTCCCAGGCAGGCAGTGGGGTTGTGTGCAGAATGTGGAACAAGCTCATCCACAACTGTGAGTAGACTACACATGCTGAGATGGGTGGAAACTCCTGACCCCTTGGGAATGGGAATGGAATATACTTAGCTTTTGATCCTGCTTTTGCTATTTTGATTAGAGTCCTATAAAAGCAGTAGCTCAGCCAAGTGGAACTGGCACGGTCAGTATTGCTGCAGCCTGCTGGTCATCTGCTACTGGATTGGTATCCCTGAAGTGATGTGTCCCAGCTGCTCTTTCGACAGTTGACCCCCTCTGCCTCAGTTCTAAGGCAGACATTTCTTTCATACCTTTCTGGGAAATTGAGGCAATACTCGGCATGCAGTAAGCAGCTCATTCATGCCTGGAGAGTAGGTGTGCAAGTAGGGTTGGACAACTAAGCTGAGAAAGAGCTTGAGAAAGAGGTGGCAGTCAGAGCACTGCAGGCTCTAAGTGATGGGCTAAAAGTGGGCATTTCTACTCAGGATCAACAGATGGTAGTAGATGCATGGAGAAGCATGCAGATTTGTGGGGCATAATTTAGTTCTTCTTCATTCTGAGAAAAATAAAATAATGATGAAGCAAAAATCCTTCAAGGCTTTTAAGTTTTAAACCCTAGGCAGATCGTATTGGGCAAATCTCACTAGTATATATATTCCAGTTGAGAGGTAGAAGAAAATGAGCTCATTCGGGAAATAGTAGGATTTAGTGTTAAATGGCACATTCAAGAAAACTGTCATTGTAGTTAAGGTGAATGCATAGCTTTTCTGACTTCAGTGGAGATAACTAATGTGTTGTCATTTTCAATGAAATGTGATTTCTGCTATGGAAACTATTAACGAAGTCCCTAAGCCTTGCGTGCTTTTGAAATAAGAAGGTATGAATCTCATGGAAATGCAAAAGGCCAGTTAAAGATACCACGAAGGAGTTGCATGAATGGGTTAGGAAATGTGAATTTTGTGGATATAAGTTAATATTTTTCAAGATTGGAAAATGAAACACATTTTAAAAATTTATGCACAGAACTCCCATTGAGATGCCAAAGCCCAACTGTGAGCTGAGGCTGTGTGTCAACTGCACTGGCTTCACAGGTTATGCACCACCCTCAATCTGAGAAGAAACTGAGGGTCCAAACCCTACTCAAATTTGCTTGTCTTCTTTCAGCAAAGCTCTTTAAAAATCACTGGTTTAAAAAAATGTTGTGAATATTCACTGGAGCACTATTAGAATGCAAAATGATGAAACGAGACTCTCTGAACTTTGGAATACTGTAATAAAAGCCTTTGTAAAAGTTCAAGGGTGGGGGGAAAGTCTCGCACGCATAAGAAAGACTCGTACCTTGGCCTTTGAGTTCAGCGCTTAGCAACGTGCAGTGAATCACTGGTAATCCCAAAGGAAAAGGTAAGCTCATTTTTCCTGCTGTGGCAAAAAGAGCTCTCTTAAAATCTCTTTTTGAACTCAAGTACATATCTGTGAAATGAACCAAATTGTCCTCTATCTTCTTCCATCCATAATTTTCAGCCTAGGGAACCAACTTAGCTATAATTTTGTTATCCTCCCCGCATAGTTCACCACTACAGCATCTAAAAAATGTGTGGCATATTTTATTTTTACTTAGGTTTTTTGTTTGTTTGTTTTCAGACAGGGTCTTGCTAGGTAGTGCAGGCTAGTCTTGATCTCAAAGTGATGCTCCTGCTGCAGCTTCCTGAGGGCTGGGATTACACGCCTGTACCACTAGGCCTGGCACTTTACATACTTAAATATGGTTTCTATTTTAAAATTGTACACTGCCTGACTGTTTTATTGTTGTCATTTCTCTCCCACATTGAATTGCCAGTCCTTATCACTTGCGCTCAGAGAATACTGCAATAAAAGAATTGTAGAACACACACAGGATTTATATATAACCAAGCTGCATTGCACTTTTGAAAGAATTTTTTCTTGTCTTATTATGTTGTTGAATTTTACATATCTTTGTTTCATCGTAATGATCATAGTAGGAAAATAAAGTCATAGAAAATTACAGTAAGGTAATGAAAAAACCCAACCTGTAAAAAAAGTGTCACTGTTACATGACGTGAGGGATCTTCTACCTTCTGCTCAATGCTCTACCATCTTTTCTTCAGTAGCTTGAAATTTCTTCATGGGGCAGAAACCTTTTCATTTCCCCACTGAGAGAAAAAACAGGGTGTGACAGAGGAGAGCAGCTGTGTATTGAACACAGCAGGTACTTGTTCAAGGTCCCATGTAAGATGTTCGTAGAGTCCTACGAACATCTGATCCAGAGCCTTGGCTGGCATTCCTAGCACAGATGGGGGCTGATAATCCAGAGGGCAGATTTGCTCTTATTTTGGTGCTTTGGTTGATCATGGAACATCTTGAGTTTTCTAGCTCAAAATATAAGAAAGATTTTTAGAAAACATTGAAGCAATAAAGATATCAGCAGGCTTTCAGGTGAACAGCCCCATAGCAGTTGGGAGTCTGTGGCATTTCTCAGCTTCCCTATTCCACAAGATTTTATTGCAAAAAAATTCCTTCAGGGAGGGTCAGGGCCAAGGAGGTGACAAGGACTGAGCATTCTTCTCCATAACACGCCTCTCCCAGGCTTGCTCTCAGGGCAACTTCTATTTCTTTAATCTCCTACTTACAGACTCAGCCTCTTACTTCAAGAAGAAGAGCTCCTCACCCGCTGATCACTTGCTAATGAGTTGGCAGAGGGTTTGTACCCGCCAGAGCTGAGCACCCATCATCATGGACCATTGTTGCTCACCATGCCCAGTCACAGCTAGCATGTGGAGCACCACCTTGGAGGTGACATGCCTTTTTTTTTCAGACAATCACTAGAGATTAAACAAAAAATCACCTTAAATAACAGACGCAATGATGAACATGTATTATTATTGCCAATTTACCACTGGTAGAATTTTTGCCTAGAAAATGCATACCATGATAGGTCAAGAAGTTCAAAGCAGGGGGCTCATTAGGTTAGATTTATTAGATTTTGTTCCACATTACTTTATGAATTTATGAGTCTAAAGCTGTCTTTGAATTCTAGTTGTATAGTTGACCACTGAACTACTCTCTTCTTTTTTCACCTTCTGGTGTATAAACATGCTCTGGCTCCCGTTATGTTTCCTCTTTGTGTCTATCTCAATCAAATCCAGTGAGATCTGTATTTAATTAGATGGAGCCCTAGTGCTGCTTATTCGTTTTAGGCTTATCATTTTTCTCCTTTTTCTTGTCTTTTCCAAGCTCACACCACCTTACTTCTCTCTACACAGTGCTTTCTTGTCAATAGTGTAATAATTCTCATCAGAAGTAACCAAGAGATTAGGAATCCTCAACAGAAAATCCAGTTGTGATTGTTGAGCATATGGGTTCCTTCTCTGTACCCATTATACATGTATTAGAAGTTAAAGTTCTAAGCCGGGCGTGGTGGTGCACGCCGGTAATCCCAGCACTCGGGAGGCTGAGACAGGAGGATCAAAGCGAGTTCGAGACCAGCCTGGGCTACAAAAGTGAGCTCAAGGCCAGCCTGAACTGCACAGCGAGACCCTGTCTCAAAAAAGACCAAAAAAAAAGAAGGTAAAGTTCTAACAGTTCCTTCCAGGAACCCACTGAATGGGGATAAACATAATCTTAAGAGTTTGGAAAGATGCACTAAGCTTAATTTTCTAATTCCAAAAGAGAATATTCTCAGGTTTATTTGAGAAATATACTACAACTGATAGCAAACACAGAAAGGGAATGATATTTTTAATGCTCACCATGACCAAGAATTAAACAAATAACTTGTTTTTAGAGCTTATGATAAAATTTCAAATTCTAAGTAATCCCTGGAAAATGAAACTCACCAAGTTCACTCTACTACTAAACATTTATATATGCCCTGACGTATCTTATTTCCATAAAAAGAAAACTATTAACTCAGCGGTCATCCTCATTGAGAATGAGAGCTAAAATTAGCCTCCAGTGTGTGACAACTGTAGTTAGAAATACAAATAATTCAATAATTTCTGAATGCCTAGGAAGGAAACTGAGTCAAGGGAGTTAGAGAAGGAAGACTACAGCAGAATATCTCTTGTCTCTTGTTCCAGCTGAGAGACTAGGGTAGTCTCCCTAGGGAGAACTCTGTCAACAAGCCGACATGCACTGTGGCTCTTCCACCCCTCTGGCGTGCTTTGCCAGTCTTCCAAATATTTCTGTTATGGAGAGACAAGAGCTGTTAGAAGCAGAATTAGCCACAATTGAATGCTTTCTCTTTGCTACTATTACAGACTGAAATAGCCTCTTAAAATCCATGCATTGAATCCCTGATTCCCAGTACCTCAGGCTATACCTACATTTGGAGAGAGGGCCTTTGGAGGGACAATCATTTCATTGTGAATTTGTCCAGGTAATCCCTTTTCCAATGTGACTTGTGTCCTTATGTATGAAGAGGAGATGAAGTCCGACACAGGGACGCTGGTACTGCTGTGGCACAGAGCAGAGGCGTGTGAGGGGGCAGCCCGAGAGAAGCAAAAAGGAGCACGAGAGAGGCCTTGGAGCAAACAAAGACCACCAATGCCTAGATCATGGACTTGGAGACTTTAAGCTTGAGAAATGAATTTCTATTATTAACATAGCCAGTTTGTGGTATTTTATGATGGCAACCCCGGCAGTCTCTTACCTACTCAGGATGGGAAGTGCTTTGGACCATTCCTAGTCAGTTACCATGCATCCTTTGTGCTTTAAGCATTTGTGCCTTCCCACTCGGGGCACAGGACACTCGGTTGATTCCCGAAGCCCTCCCCTACCTTGCCACTTAATTTCCATTTTTCCTCTCCATGCCCCTCTCCTACACCATAAGTCTCTCAGCTTTCCCTTAAGGACCCAGAAATTCCAAGCAATACTTTAAATCATTTGAACCTAAACCTCCTCTTGTAGAATTCAGCTGTTATCTTTATATGCACAAAGCTGAGACATGTATTCTCACATGGTAAGGTTGAGAAAAATCACACTGAAGAGGGCTTTCCTACAGGTTGTCACAAAAAAAAAAAAACACCATAAAATGACAGAATAGTCTTTAATTTAAACCTATTCTAGATTATCAAGTTTATCTTCTGAGATCCCCAGAGACACGGGAGCAGATTGCCTCCCTATGGAAATAATACTGACGCCTGCCTGCAGCGCTACATGTAGGGAAAGTCTGGCCCCATTGACTTCTCAGAGCATCTCCAGAAACGCTTTCTTTGCTGTGAGTTTAGTGAAGCAGGGGCAGCTCAGCAAATGGCAAACTCTGTTTTGATAGTGAGCCAGTTGGTCCGAGCCCCTGGATAGTGCTGTGCACTGTAAACCAGCACATTGCTGGGGCTCAGTAACTATCACATATTGTCAGCTGTCAATTATTTAGTGTATAATGAGGAAAATGCCTTGGCAGGCATTACTTCAAAGCTTAATGAAGAAGCTGTGTGGTTCTAACATCGTGTCATAAAACAGATTGGCATTCTAACTTCAATGGCCGGACTGTTTGAATTTGTATTTATGACACATCTTTAAATTACTCCACTTTGTTTATAGTGACAACCAACAGAAATCATTAAAATTATCAAACCTTAGTAGCAGAGAATTTTTTTTATGTATTTAGTTGTTTTCAGGGTTTCACTGTAGGCTCGGACTCCAGTGATTCTCCTGGCTACAGCCTCACCAGTGCTGGAATTACAGGTATGCGCCACTAGGTCTTAGGGCAGGGCTGGCATGGCATGTGGTGCCAGAAATGAAACCGCAGTCTCTGTGCTTGCCTAAGCAGGCTATTTAGTCTGCTGAGCTATCTCTCCCATTAGCAGAGAATTTTATTTTATTTTATTTTATTTTTTAGAACAATAATAAAACAAACTTAGCCGGGCGTGGTGGCGCAAGCCTGTAATCCCAGCACTTGGGAGGCTGAGGCAGGAGGATCAGTGCGAGTTCGAGACCAGCCTCAGCCACAAAAGTGAGTTCAAGGCCAGCCTGAACTGCATAATGAGACCTTGTCTCAAAAAAAAAAGACAAAAAAATAAAATAAAATAAAAAAACAAACTTTTATTCTCAATGAACTAAGACAAACTATATATATATAGTTTTTAAAGTTTCTAGGGGGCTGGGGAGATAGCTTAGTAGAATAAGCACTTGCCTGGCAAACTCAAGGACCTGATTTCAATCCCCAGTTCCGCAAAAAAATAAAAATAAAAAACTTTCTAATACTAGGAGAAAATATCATACCATGCCTTATAAGTAAATTATAAGTTAAACATACAGTATGAATCAAACAAAAACTATAATTGAACATTATTTAAAATTAAATATTAATTAAAATTAAATATTTCAAAACAATATTATAAAATTCAAATCAAAGCATAATTCCGACTTAGAGACCAAATGTTGTGTATCATAAGTTTGAATCTGTAATCAATTTAGAGTCCTAGCATAGTATTTGAATAGGTTAATAATACAAAATATCAACTAAGAAAAAGTTTCCATGGTAGTAAACAATTACTAAGAACAAAACATAACATAAATACTGCAATGGAAAATATATGACCAGAACTTTAACAGTTTGGAAATAGGATATCACACAAAGTTCTAGTATGTGTATATGGACAGTGCCCATGATGCTTACTGGTGACCAGGTGTCACTTGGGAGACTGAGCTATTTCCTTGATATGTATCTTATAGAACCAGACAGAATCATGATCCATAGGGTGTAGGAGAAGTCCACTTGTAGAATATGCTGATGGACATATTCTGCTGCTGTATAAAAAAGAATAGTTGAAAGACTGCTTTGTATATCTCTTTTTTTCCTGCATTTAATTGTTTGTCAAGTTGGTGGGTTCTTTCCATTCTCCTTCATGGAGTTATGGTCATTTTGATCCCTCTTTAGAATATCTTTTAATAAACTGTGCAGAGTTGACTTTGTCATCATGAAATCCTTTAGTTGTTCTTTGTCCTGGAAGTATTTCACTTCTCAATTGAACTTGAAAGAGAGTTTTGCAGGGCATAGCAGTCTGGGATGGAATTTGTTTTCTTGCAAAACTTGTAGTACTTTGCTCAATGCTCTTCTTGACTTGATGGTAAGTAAAGAAAAATCTGTTATTCTGATGGGTTTTCCTTTAAATGTGATCTGTTTCTTTTCTCTAGTGGCTTTTTCTTTAAATTTATTTATTTATTTGTTTGTTTGTTTACTTACATTATGGCCAGCTCAGCCTGCCCTGGGGATGGATGGGGCTGGTATAGTATGTGGTGCCAGGGATTGAACTACAATCCCTGTGGTTGCCTAAGCAGGGGCTTTAGACCTCTGAGCTATCTCACCAGCCCAAAGGTAGGGTTTTTTGTTTGTTTTGTTTTTTTTTTTTCCTAGTGGCTTTTAATATACTGCTCCTGTGCTGAATTTCTGCAACCTTGATTATTATATGTCTGGGTGTGCTTTTAATTGGGTTAATGTTATTTGGAGATCTATATGCTTTAGTTACCTGAATGTCAAGCTGTGTTCCCCCTATTTGGGAAGTTTCCTACTATTACTTCTGCTCATATTCTTTTAACACCATTTGTACAGACTCCTTTCTCTTTAATGCCTATTAGTCTTATGTTGTTCATCTTTACATCATCTTGCAAATGTTGAATTATTTTTTCCTGCATCCTAGTTGTTTTTAAGAGACCTTTTCTTACCTCTTCACTAGCTGTAATGGTGTCTTTAATGTCTGAAAGTCTATTTTCACTTTCATTCAAACAGTTTTGCCAGCTTGTGACTGAGGTTTTAAGTTACTGTATGGCACTTTGAATCTGTTTCATACATTCAATTACTTTCCTATATTACTCATTCAAGGATTCCTTCATTTTTCTATTCTCCTCTATCTTTTTTTTATCAGTGTCTTCTTTAGAAGCACTTAGTACTTCTTTTATAATAGGTATAATAGGTATTATTTCTTTTTTTACTTCAGAAATTATTTCTGATCTGATTTCCTCTATACATTTCTGCAATTGTTTCTTTACTCTAGATGCTATTAGTTCAGAAATTTCAGGTGTGTGCTTTTCAATTTCTTTTATGCTATCATCTCCTGTATTTGCTCTGGGTGGGCTCAGGGCCTGAGAGCACATTTTGCTCTTTCCCTTTGTCATTTTGTGTAGTCCTGGCTTCTGATCTTTGGTGTAGAGCTTTGGTAGAGTTCTTAGCTTAGCACCAGATCTGGATCTGCCAAGTTCAAACTGTTTCAGGTGGGTGTGTCTGGGGTTTGGCTGCTGTGCTCCACTTCTTCCTGCTGCAGCCCTTGGATAGCAGAGAATTTTATAGAAAGAATACATCCTTGATTTACAAATAAGTTCTTTTCCTGGAGAAAATTCACAAGTTGGATTCATTCATAAGTCCAACAAAGTGGGATTTATACACTTCTGACACAGACACACGATGCGTATTGCTTTGCATGTCCTATCAGGCCCCTTCCACATCACCACCACCTTCCTTCCTGCTTCCAGACATCCTGACCTCTGCACTACTGTGCTGTGCACTATACTACTGTATCCTGCTGCACTGTACACTGTGCACATCAGTGTAACTATGACAGTGTTCTGTAGACATAGGAGCTACTGCTGTGACTTGTCCCCACCTACAGGTTTGGTAATATGAGATACATTGGTATCTACGACAGTTTGAAGCTTGGATATTTATTCATGCATGCTAGTATAATAGCCCCAAATGGAGCCCAACCAATATACTGGATCCGTTGAACCTTCCACTCTTTGCCTGTGCTTTCTCCTTCAGAATTTTCTCCCCACCCCAGCCCAATTTATCCTCTGGGAAAATCCAACCTGCCCCACTAGGAAACATCCCTGTAATTATTTTCTCTCACACTACATACAACTTTATTATTTCTCTGTAACTCCAGTACTTGGAGCATTTACTGCGGGATATATTCCAAAAAACAAAAAATAGACTTTAAAAAGTTCCTAAAATATTAGAAGTTCACAATAACTAGTTTCTGAATGAATCATGACTACAGAGTATGAGTGTAAAAACCCCCCATTGTCTGTATGTTTGTAGCCCTCTGTGATGGATGTATAAACTAGAAAAGGGGAGGAGGCCTGGAGAAAACAGCTCAGTGGTCTAAGGATCTGCCCAGCAAGTTTAAGACCCCAGGTTCGATCCCCAGTACCACATGCCATACTGTGCCCTGTACCTCAGACGTGCCATGCTGGCCACCAAAACTGGGCATGGGGACACATGCCTGTGATCCCACACTGGGGAGGCTGAGATGAGATGATCACTATGAATCTGAGCTGTGTAGTGAGACCCTACACCAATTAAATAAACAAAAAGATTCTTTGAAGATATATTTTTTTAAAAAGAGAGAGGTAGGAAAGAGGAATGAGAAGAACCCTGGATTGGAGCCTGTAAGATAGTTCAACAGTCTAAAGCACCAGCTTAGGCAAGCTTAAGCAAGCACAGGGAATGCAGTTTGATCCCTGGCACCACTTGCCATGCCAGCCCCACTCCCAGGGGGGCCTGAGCTGGCCACAAAAAAAAAAAAAAAAGGAAGAGATGAACCCTGGATAATATTATTCCTGGAGTTAATGGTCTCCATGAAATGGAAAGCTACCTCTTCCTGAAATCAGAAAGGACCAGTTGACCCATTCACAGCCCCTGAGAAAACTAGAAGGGAAGCTTGTTATCTGAATTCTTGAACTGTATTTCCTAAGTACATTAAACCAAAGGTATCTTGGGCTGTAGTAAAGGTTTAAATCTGTTGCCTGTGCAGTGAAAATGAATGTAGGAGCAGAATTCCTTCCTCCAATATGTTAGCTGATTTCTCTAAATGAATCCCACTCCTACTGTTACTGTATGATGTACATACACTCCCATATTCCGGTGACAGCCGAGCAAAGTCACAAGATACACGATAATAAGAAGGAGTGGAATGCTTTTAAGAGGAGGAAAAAATACCAAAGAGACACTATCCACAGCAAGTCTTCATGTTCACAAACTAAAGAGAAAATAAAAACAATCCAATTTTTAAGGAAAAAAATCATAGTAAATCAGGTAATTTCTGCCTTATGCCAGTGGCAGCTGCACATAGCATCTTGTGTCTCTTTAAAGAGTGGGTTTCTTCTCTCTAGAGGCAGCTCAAGACTTTGCAGGTCCAATTACCCCTCCTTAGGATGCAGCTGCGGTGTGATCCTCTGCCTGAGCATCAGCCAGTAACTCCAGGGATAGTGGGATATTCTCTCATTCATGGGATACTCAGAACATAAATTATATAGCAGAGCAACATCTGCAGTATGATTAGTTTAAAAATGACTTCCTTGTCAGGTGCTGTGGTTAAATATTCTTCTGCAGCAGCTCTGAGACTTTCAAGTAACTTCATGGAAACACATTCTACAACCAGCTCATTTTCCAGCATTACATGCAGTTCAAAGTTTAACACAAGGTTTAATAAGGATTAATGTCTTCTCCTCGCGCAGCGCGCGGTTGACCTTCCACCTTTTACTGCTGCTGATGTCATTAAACTGTGCCATGCCGCACTGTGCTCTTCACCATTTGTTATCAGAATGTTATAAATGAGCACGGCATTTGTTGAAACTGCAGTGTACTGAGGCCAATTGCTTTGGTGGAGTGACTCAACCTAAAAACTGAGTTCGGCTTGCTCCTTGACAACATAAGATTTTCTTTTTTCCCTCTGGAAAAAAAAAAAAAAAATCTGTTTCATAATATTGGATGTGATTTCAAACGTTCTTCCTCTAACAGTGGTGTTTCATTGATATGAAAAGGACTACATCAGTTTACCAAGGTCTGTCACTTGGTAAAGTAATAATTTCTAAACATAAACCATTTAAATTGTAAACAGACTCCAGTACTGAGCTTCATTAATTCATGTCACTTGATGTGTCTACTCTTTAAAGATAGATGATATGATTTTACTTCAAAGAGCATTTCTATCTCTTTATAATTAAGACCACCAATATTCATGTCTGCTAACTTCTTTCTTGTGTAGATACAAGAAGAGATAAGCTCTGGCTCTGGGAAGGTCAATAAAACCAACACTTCCACATAAGAACAAAACTGCTATATAATGTTTGCTTTCTTCAGCCATTTGGGTAAACTGATAAAATGAATACAGGAAAGTATTGACTTAATTTAACACTGTGTCATTGAATTCATTACTGTTGATGCAGTTTAATTATGTCAGGTTCAGTGAGAGCGTTTACATAACAAGCATTGTGCTAGGCACTGTGGTCATATGAGTAAGAGCAAGGTGCAGTGCCAGCCTACAGGGGGCTTGGAGTCTACGCAGGAATACTGATGCATACATGTGCAACCATAATGCAAGGACACATGGCTTACAAGGATGCAGATGACAGAGTAGTCAAAGCTCAATTGGAGGGCTGGCCAAATAGCTCAATGGACTAAGGTGCCTGGAAGCAGGTGCAGGAGCCAGAGGTTCGATCCCACTCCTGTCCTTGGAGCATACTGAGATGGCAATTGGGATGGGGTGTAGTGGTGCGCACCTGTGATCCCAGCTCTTGGGAGGCTGTAAACAGGCAGATCACTACAAGTCTGATCTAGCAGTAAGACCTTGAAAACCCTGTAGACCTTTCCCCCTGCAAAAAAAAAAAAAAAAAAAAAAATAGCTGAGTTGGGATATCAAGTGGTTTTATTTTCCAGGAAAAGTAAAATTCCCTGTCCTAGGAGCATTCTTGTATTCCATATCCCTATCTTACCTATAAAACTGAGTTTCCAGGCCACACTTGTCTGTGGGCCCAAGCATAGCCACATTCACCTAATTTATCTCATTGCACTGGCTCATGCCCCTATGCAGGAGCAGATCAGCCACCCCACTTCTTCAGCAAAGCCTCACCCTGTAATTTTGAACACTTTTTGGATGAGTTATGAAATCTTTCTCAGTCTAGGCTTACCTATCCATAAAATAATAATACCGTTTCTTTCTATATCCTTGCTGTGGGCTTAAATGATATAGTGTATGAAAAATGTATTTTTAAATCTATTATTTTATAGTTACATGTACATCCTATCAAAATAGTTTAATAAAAACTTGTGAGAGAAGGCAAACAAGGTAGGAAGCAATCCCTAGTCCATCCCACCTCTGGACAAGCCTCATTATAAGTCAAAAAGTTAAGAGTGATAGGAGTAGAACAGAAGGCAATCAATTTCTCTTTTGATTATATGATTATAAAGCTAAAAAATGAATAGCATTTTCCTGAGACTTCTCTATTCTATTGCACAACAAATTTATGCCTTTCCACCAAGATAAAAACAAAGGAGATTTGCTGAATTATGATAGTGGCAGTTGCAGCTCAAAGTCTTGCAAAGATGGGCAGGTGATATGGGCTTCAAGATTCTACTAGATTAGCTTTCAGGTGTTTTTCTTCCCAAACCATTCATCCATCACAAAATGCAGCTATAGCCTACCAACAAGTAGATCCAAGTTCCTAAAAACTCTACAATTCAAAGATAGGCATTACGAAAATTGTTTTCTACCATGTTTATATCTGTATATCTGTTCATTACAGATTGCATAGTCTTGGTGCAACGGGATAACAGGAGTATGATTTGGCATTGCAAATAAGTGATATTAGATGATGAGGTGGTCCAGTGAGTTCTTCACCACATCATGGGAAGAGTTACTGTTTGAAAAGGAATGTAGTGCTCTGGTTTTATATATAAGGTAGTTTTTTTGAAACAAATATTATAATCCAATTAAACATTCTTTGTTTTTAATTGAACTGTTTGATATCTGCAGATTTGGACACATTTGTGAGAAATAAGACTGAGATCCCATGTTTTATTTACCAAGCTTCCTACAGTGGTAACACCTTGCAAAACTATAATACAGTATGATAAGAAGGATGTTAGCATTGTTAGGATGTCAATCTCGCCTTAATTTCCCCAACTCTATTGGTACTCCCTTTTTCTGTGTGAGTTTAGTTCTATGTATTTTTAAAAAAAATTTATATCAAAAAAAAAGAAGAAAAAGACAACAAAAAACAAAATTCCAAAACAATACAATACAGGCCAACAAGATATCTCAGAGGACTAAGTATCTGCTTAGGCAAGCAAAAGGATCAGGGTTCGATCCCGAGCACCACATACCCTGCCCTTGGGTGTGCTGAGCCAGTGTCTGTGCCTGGGTGTGGTGGCATGCTCCTGTAATCCTAGCACTGGGGAGGCTAAAAACAAGAAGATCACTATGAGTCTGAGCTATGTAGTGAGACCCTGTACCAAATACATTTTTTAAAAAGCCCACAGGGGCCAGGGAGACAGCTCAGCAGAATAAGTGCTTGTCTGGAAAGTGCAGGGTCCTGAGTTCAATCTCTGGTACTGAAAAAAAAAAAAAAAGAAAAAGAAAGTAAGAAAGAAAGAAAGAAAGAAAGAAAGAAAGAAAGAAAGAAAGAAAAGAAAAGCTCACAATACAATAGAATAACAATTGTTAATACATTGTATATTGTCGTCTTTAAATTAGAGTATGAAACAGCATCTAATTGTCAAAAAGTATTACCACAAACCTATTTTTAAGTGAAATGAGAGAAATTAGTAATATACCTCCACAAACACAAACACACACACACACACACACATACACAGTTTGTGTTTGTTTTTCCCTTCCTGTAAATTATTTTCTCTTTCCCTCTGAAGTTTCTTCCCATTTTATGTAATGTTCTAAGGCTTCAAAAAGTGAAAAATATAATACAGGACACATATTTTATAAGATCATTTTATAATGACCCATCCAAAGAATCATATACCAAGAGTACAAGCAATCTGTCCACATACTAAAGACTGAAAACTCTGAGGGCCTGGATCCTAATATCCTGCATGAGTCCTGCTCGTAACAATGCCTCCCACAAGTCCAGCTGGAGGCCGAGAGCCCATGACAACGTCTCACGCAGGCCTGCTTCACGGATCTGCATTGGAAAGTGCCGAAAGTCAGTGGTGGAAGCTTGGAGGTCTATGCCAGCAGGATGAAGGATCTGAGCTAGCAGGCCGAGGGATCTGAACTGGAGCCAGGAAGCAATGTTTAAGGTAAGAACCAGAGTTCCCCTGAGAAGTCGCACAGTCATTCTCAGCAACAGTAAGATTGCAAGCTCCTTCAAGGATGAAGAAAGATGAGTTCCCATCAGAAAAGCCAACATGAAAAGCTTCTCCAGGAGGCTGAGCAGAGCACTATCTTCTCCTCCAGAGCCAGGAAGTAATGTTCAAGGTAAGGACCAGAACTCCCCCAAAATGAATCACTTTAGGAACAACAAGGTCCTGACCTCTTCCTCTGATGAAAACAACTAAGTTGACCAGGAAAGCCTGCATGACAAAGTCCTCCAGCAGAATAGCCCAAGACAACCAACAGCTTCCAACAGCTCTCCGACAATAGCTTTCCCAACAAACTCTATCAGCTCTTCTGCAGTTCTGCCTCTTCTGCTGCTGGCAACAGTCCTCAGGTGGGCCCCCCACACCCAGCCCCATGCCAGTTCAGTTCAGCTGGGTGTAAAAAGCTGACCACCAGCTGGTGATCCCCGACGAGTTCCATATGATTCGATCCCATGTTTATGTTCCCGTGTCTACCACCACAGTCCACTGATAGAACAGTTCCATTGTCTCAGGTTCCCATATATTTCTCTCTTATAAGCCATACCCCTCTGCCTTCTCCCCTCAACCTTAAGATCTACCACCATTAATCTATTCTTCATTTACATAGTTTTGTCATTTTCAAAAACATGTTATCAGTGGTGCCAAATGATATGCAACTATCTGGGCTTGACATTTTTCACTTATTGTAAATTCTTCGTGATTCACCCAAGTTATTGTGTACACAAATAACAATCATTATTTTATTGCTTATAGTGATCTATACTACAGACATATCACAATTTGACAGCCAGTGTTGAATGACATTGGGTTTATTTCCAGATTTGCCCATTATTATTAATAAGAAGTTATGGATATTCATATGCAAGATTTCCTGTGAACATGAATTTTAATTTGTTTGAGACAAATGCACCATAGTACAATTGCTGGGTTGGACAGAAACAGCGTGCTCTGAATTTTACAGAACCGTCTAACTACTTTCTAAAGTGACTGTTCTATTTTAGATTTCCACTGGGAATATATGAATGATCTGATTCTCCATCACTTTTGATATTACATAAGTCTGTAGAGATGGTAAAGTAAATAAATAGATAAATGACTCATATAAAGGCAGCTCACAAAACGTCAGCTCCAAAAGTCCAAAGGGTAAGAAGGCAGGAGGTTTATTAAAAAGCCACCATAAGTAGCAGCATTTCTCTGACTTGTCTTACTTAGCTCACAAGGCTTCCAGGTACACAGAAAGTCCTTTTTACCCCTGAGAACTACCTAGTACACCCTCTTCCTCTTGGCTAAGTTAAAATAGCTACATCTTTTCTTTCCAAAACAGGATCATGGGCTGTAAAGCACTTCAGATAGTCCTGTGTTCAACATTGCTTACAGGTAAGAGCCTATTCTTTTTTTTTGTTTATCATACCTTTTACAACTATCATCAGGTTATATAACCCTTCAACTTCTTAAAGAAATGAACATGTTTTATCCATAGACGTATCCTAATCCATTGAGAGAACCAAGCAATGGCATCATGCTGTGGTTTGCATGGGTTAATAGTGTGTGATCACTTCATCACTGATTATGTATTAACATATTAACACGTTACTCGTGCAAAGGAGGCTATTTAAAGAAGTCTATGTCTTCAAAGAAGAGCTTCTGTGTCCTTGAACAAAGAAAAATTTTAAGGGTCTTTTAGAAACTGTAATACTCACATTATACCATTATAAAGAGACCGTAAAGCTCTTTGGGAAAATGAATTCATTAACCTTCTCTGAGCACAGCTGAGAGATGTGGTGTTTAAAGGCAGACGAGCGAAGGCACAAAGGGCAGGGGAATCACTGCCAAGTTGCCCGGTAATTCTATAGCTTGTATCAAAGCTGAAGCGAGAGATCACTTGTTTCCTTTTTTATAAAAATTGAAAATTCTAAAAAAAAAAAATAATAAATAAATTGAAAATGCTTATAATAGTATAAATTATCTGATAAAGATGCTTAACTCAGTATAAATTTCTATATCCATGATAAGCTTGAGCCTTATGCAAAACGCATATTTTGCTTGAAGTGCATCCCATAGACAGAAATAGGTGTGTGTGTGTGTGTGTGTGTGTGAATAATTAACCCTTAATTCCTATGCACAGAAATAATTCTATTTATTTTTTGTAATTTTTAAATGAAGTAACTCACTTATTATGAATCTGTGCCTAGAAGAATGGGAAGGATGGAGGTGATAACAGAGGATTCTGTAACTTCTAGTGATTTTATTTTTATGGGTGCATGTTGGCAGCACACACGCTCCTCATGAGGAATTGGTACACATATGTAACAGACTGTAGCTCTTCTTTTTATTACTTTCCCTGGCCCCATTACTCAGTCTCCTTTCTTTTTGAAAAAGACTTACATAAGTCCTGTTATCTTTATTTTGCTTTGTATTTATATTTTTTGGGTATCTCATATAAAAGAAGTCATACAATATTTAAGGTTTTTAAATCTGATTTATTTCCTTTGACATTATGAGGCCATTTTTTTCTACAAGTTCAACTTTCATTGTAACAGAGTAATAGTCCTTTGTGTATAAATCCCATGCTTTGTTTCATGGACTATAGGCTACTGGTGGATATATAGGCCACTTGCAAGATCCAGCTGAATGGGTTCAGCTGCTATAAACATGAGTATGGTATGTTTAATCACTGTGATATGATGTCTCTAACTCTTTCAGGAAGATACATAGAGGGAAATAGCTGGCTCAAATGGAATTTGTAGTTACAGTTTTCTAAGGGCTCTCCATACTGATTTCCATAATGGTAATAGTTTACAAGCCCATCAAAAATGTCAAAGAAAAAATATAAAAGGATACCTTTATTCTGCAGCCTGGCTAACATCAGTTATTACTTGATTTCTTGATGATAGTCATCATACGTATCCATTTGCATATGTTGCACCATCCCTGTATCCCTAGGATGAATTCTACTTGGTCATAATGTGTCATCTTAATGATTTGCTGTGTCCTGTTTGCCAGTATCTAGTTGAGGATTTTTGTGTCACTGTTCATTAAAGAGATCAACTTGTAGTTCTCTTTTGTCTGGGTCTCTTTATGGTTTTAGGATCAGGACAATAACTTCCAGGAATGACTTTGAAAGTATTCCTCCCCTTTCAACTTCATGAAAGAGTTTGAAGATCCCAGAAACTGGGAGGCTGAGGCAGGAGGACTGCCACAAGTTTAAGGCCATCTTGGGATATGAGTGCAAAGCTAGCTTGAAGTACATAGACTCTGTCTCAAAAATAAACAAGTTTGAGGAGTACTTGCATTGTGGGAAATGTGCTTATTTAATTAAGCCACAGAGGCCAGATGCAAGGACAAGCAAGTTTATTAGCCTACAGTGGGCAACCAGTACATGACTGAACACCAAACCTGTAGGGCAGGAAGGGAGAATTTTATATAGCTCTAGTTCTGAGTCTAGTTTTGGCTTCTAGGGAAGTAACTGGGGTTTTTATGGTGTGGTTCAGTGCAGCTATGGAAATACTAGCTACAAAGCATGGTCCTAGCTTGTGACAAAGGACCAAAAGTATTTGACATTTATGTAGAGAACAAGTGACCTTATGATAAAGCATGGGATGATATCAGGTTAGGTAGCTATGACAACATTTATAAGAAACAAGTTAAGTTAAGGAAACAGAAACTTAAGCTTTAAAACAGCACTAAAGTATAAAATGGAGTAGATTTGGTCCCCTTCCCCACATCACTTGAATTAGATTGTCCCTAAGAGGCTCACAAAACTCGAGAGTGACATCATCTACTTTGAATAATGACTTTGAAGGTAACAATAAAAGAAGTGCTATCGTTACTCTCCTATTAATTTGTTTTGAAATGCTGGGGGGGTTAATTTTTTCTTTTTCTTTTCTTTAAAATTAAAATTGAAAACAAAGAATTCAGGTATGTCTCTCTTGGAACCTGTACTCTCTCAGTTGTTAGTTTGTAATACTTTTCTACTATGCTGCCTCTTTATGTCTTTTTGGCTCACTCTAGGTAGTTCACTTGTATGTTGAAATCTACTCATATTTTCTGAAATCATCATTTTATTGGACTACAGATCCTACAAAATTAAGAACAATTCAAATAAAAATCTAGTACAAAGAAAGAAACTATAGAGATTAGAATATAAATTAATTAATTTGTTTGTTTGTCAGTACTGAGAACCAAACTCAGGACCTTGATCTTGGCAGGCAGGTACTGTGCCCTGAACAATATCCCCAGCCCAAATTACTCAATTTGAGGTGCATTATTATTTATTTGAGTTTATTCTGTCTTTCTGATGTAAAGATTCACAGCTATCAACTTCTCCTGTAAGATAGTTTTCATTGTATCCCACGGGGTCTGATATATTGTACTGGCATTATTCTTTGATCCTAGAAACTATATTATTTCTTATTAAAGAGAATATTTTAAATTTTTCACTTTTGTATAATTTCAGTAGTTTTTTGCATTAATTTCTATGAAATTCCACTAAATTCTGATAATTTATGCATGAGATAATTTTTTATGTATTTTTAGTACAGGGTCTCAATACACAGATCAGACTTGTAATGATCCTCCTATTTTCAGCCTCCAAAGAATTAGGATTATAGGCGCACACTACCACACCCAATCTTATTTGTCATCTCAGTGCACCCTGGAGATGGGGCCAGTATAGCAGGCTGGGGATCAAACCCCGAGTCCCTGCATCTGTCTAAGCAAACACTTTAATCTGCTGAGCTATCTGGCCAGCACTATGCATGAGACAGTTTCTTGTTGTTGTTGTTGTTGTTTTGAAATTTAAGTATATTTTATGATCTAGTATGTTGACTATTTTGGAGAAGGTCCCATGTGCCTCTGAGAAGAACAGGTATTCTGCTGCCGTTGGGTGAAACACACTGTAGATATTAATACATTGTTCCAATATTTCATTCAACTTTGATTTTTGTTTTTTCTGAATTTTTATCCAGTGCACCTGCCTATTTGTGACAACAAGGTGTTGAGGACTTACATTATAATAGCCTTTGGTGTTTATCTGATCTTTTATGTCAGCAGTGTTCATTTTATGAAGTTCTATGTTATTGTTATTCTCTCTTCTGTAGAATTGCTCCCTTAATCAACATGTAGTTCTCTCCTATGCCTCTTCTGATCACTTTTGACTTGAAGTCATCTTGGTCTGAAAATAAGGATGTTACGTCTACTTGTTGTTTCTTCTCCTTGCATGCATTATTGTTTCCCATCCTTTGTTTCTAGTCCATGAATTTCTTTTCAAATGAAAGGTGTTTATTGTACACAGCATATATTGCATTTTGTTTCTTGATCTATTCTGCCAATCTATGGGTGTGTGTGTGTGTGTGTGTGTGTGTGTGTGTGTGTGTGTGTGTGTGCATGTTTGAGGAACTGAGAATATTTACATTGAGAGTTATTACTGAATATATTGACTTATTGCTGTCATGGTTTTTTATTATCTTATTAGTGATTTTTTTCTTTCTCAGCCTGAGGTATTTATTCTACTAGACTGGAAATTTTGACTTCCTTGTCACTTTCCATGATTTACTTCAGACTTTTTGGGGGAGTGCTAGTTTGGTGATCAGGAATATTTCTGTTGTCTTTCATCAGGGAAATACCTTATTCTTCCATCACTTTTCAAACATATATGGGATCTAAAATTCTAGTTTGCAAGATTTTTTTTATAAATTATAGCATTACACTCCACACTCTCTCTGCACATAAGGTTTGTGTTGAGAAGTCTTCTATAGGTCTAACGGGTTCACCTTTGCAAGTGAATTGTTGCTTTCCTCTAACAGCTTTTAAAGTTCTCTCTCTTGGAGCTGGGGAGATAGCTCCGAGGCACAAGTGCCTGCTGGGCAAGTGCAGGGTCGTGAGTTTGAACCCTGGTCCCACAAAAAATAAATAAATAAATAAATAAAATAAAATAAAGTTCTTTCTCTGCAGTGAACTTCAAGAATCTTGACAACGCTGTGTCATAGAAGAGTTCTCTGTGAATTTTGAGTAGTTGGAGTTCTGTATACCTCATCTGTATGTTTACATTTTTTCCTATGTTTGGGGAGTTTTCTGCTGTCACTTCTGTAAAGTTTGTTTTTTATTGTTGTTGTTTTTGTTTGTTTGTTGTTTTGGTTTTGTTTTTTTTTTAAGAATTTTTTTTTTTTCTTGTTTCAGAACTTTTGTTTGTTTATCTATCTTTATGGCTGGCTCAGGCTGCCCTGAGGGCAGGGCTGGCGCTGCATGTGGTGCCGGGGATGGAACCCCGGTCCCTGCAGCCGCCCAAGCTTTCCTAAGCAGGGGCTTTAGACCACTGAGCTATCCTGCTGGGCCCCTTGTTTTGGTTTTTGGTTTTTGTTTTTTGGTAGATTTTTTTTTTCAGGATCAGGATTTGAACTCAAGACCTTGCATTTGCCAGGCAAGCACTTATTCTACTGCGCTATCTCCCCAGCCCCTGTAAAGTGTTTTTAATGTCATTTCTAGTATCTCATAAATTTTAATTAATTTTATTAAATCCTTGGTTAGTCTTTGCATCACCTAACAACTGTTGGAATCATTTTTCATGTTGTTATTATTCTCAAGGTATCTCTGTATAATTGGTCTCTATCTTCTAGTTCTGACACTCTGTTCTCACATGGGTCACATCTGCTCATGTTTTCATTAGAATTTCTGTTCTTCAGGATTATTCTTTGGAACTTTTCCATGTACTCTAATTCTTTGTTACACTGGTTATTTTATTTTAGTTTACTTCAATCAAGTTTTTATAGTGTCTTCTGTAAATGCAATAATCCTTTTGTTCATTATGTCAAGTTTGTGTTTAATTATATTTTCTTCTAGTTTACTAAGTACCTTATTGATCTTTTTCATGTTCTGTTGTTTTTTTTTTTTTTTTTTTTTTTTTTTTTTTTTTTTTTTTTTTTTTTTTTTTTTTTTTTTTTTTTTTTTTTTTTTTTTTTTTTTTTTTTTTTTTTTTTTTTTTTTTTTTTTTTTTTTTTTTTTTTTTTTTTTTTTTTTTTTTTTTTTTTTTTTTTTTTTTTCATTTGTTTTTTCCAAGATAGGTTCTCACTCTATGGTTGGTTCAGGTGGACTTTGGAGCTCATTATGATCCTCTTGCTTCAGCCTCCCAAATGCTGGGATTACAACTATACCAGACTTTTATGTCCTCTTTTTTCCTTGTCAATAGTTCAGCTGCATGGCTTTTGATTTCCCCCTATCAGTGCCCCAACTGGCTAAGGAAAACAATTCTGTACAACTTTTTAAGGAACTTAAAATTCATTCTTGAGACACAGGCTTAAATCAACTTCAGCTAAGATACACATGCCTACCTATAGAAAGTAGTTTCATTTCACTTTTTAAATGTTCTTGGAAAAACAACTTGGGAGTGAGACAGTAAAGGCAGAGAAGCAGTGTTCCAAGCTGAATTAGCCATTCAGGTCTGGGAGGGAAGCACTACTCCTTCAGCCCTAAGGAGCTTGAAGGCTTCAGAGCCTGGCTCATTCATTACCGGGATAAGCAGCTTACCTGACAGTTTTACAACTCAATATCTCCGTGGTAATGAATAATAGCTTGAATCAACTTTCTTTGCTTCTTATCTCCTTTTTTTCTTTTTTATCTGAATTTCTCTGGAGCCCTTTTTCTCATCATATAAAAATAACGCTAAAATAAGTTTGTATATTTTATTGTATATTTTTGAAATATTTCATCATTACAGATTGTCTAACCAATAACTTCCCCTTGGAACTTGATTTAAAATTGATGGGCAAAGGTTGCATTTTCTATTTTCCTGGTGATTCTCAAGCCAGAACCAATGGTAGTCCCCTTGCTCAAGTCATTTAATATGTGAGCATAGTTCTGAAGTTATCTTATTCATTTTTTTCAAAATAATTTATACACATTGAAACTGATTCTCTGATCAGGGAATTGGATACTGAAGTACCGTAATTGGGTTATATGGCTCTCTTGGACTTTTAGGTTAAGAATTGCCTTTCATTATTATAAAAATTGCAAGTATGCCATTTTTTCAAATTCTTTCACATGTCATGGGCTTTACCTATGTTATCTTAAAGCAATTCTCATTACCACTATGAGAATTAGGCCATGGCTCCAGTTCTGCCAAAAGAAAACTCAGGGTTTAGAAATGCCACAATACCTAACTTCAAAGGTGGCCAATGGTTGATGTTGCATTCACATCCCAATTCTGTATCTTCTGGGAGCAGAACTCTTCTCTCACTACTCAGTCCAATCCTTCCGGTAGCCCACGCAAGTGAGATAGGCATCAGAGCCTGTCTCCTGAAAAAGAAGTAGAGCTGTGTAATATCAACATGTACTACTGAAATATAATGAAAAGAAAAATGAGAAAACAAATACAGTCAGCCGGGCGTGGTGGCTCACGCCTGTAATCCCAGCACTCGGGAGGCTGAGGCAGGAGGATTGGTGTGAGTTCGAGACCAGCCTGGGCTACAAAAGTGAGCTCAGGACCAGTCTCAACTGCATAGCGAGACCCTGTCTCAAAAAAAAAAAAAAAAAGAAAAGAAAACAAATACAGTCACTAAGATAGCCATTGTCTCCCCCAAGACAAGATGAGGAGTTGGAGAGCTGGGCCAACGTCTACATCATGAAGCAGCACCACCATCTCACCAAGGACTTCGAATGACAGCTCCTAGTTGTATGAATGCTGAAGAGAAGTACTAAAATCAACATATTGTACCCAATAAGTCATTTGCAAAAAATCAAACATAAAGAAAATATATGGAAAATGAATATATTTGGAAAGTATTATACTAAGCAGGCTGGGGAGATAGCTTGGTGGCATAAGTGCCTGCCTGGTGAGCCCAAGGACCTGGGTTTGATCCCCAGTGCCACATGCCATGCCAGGCCCAGAAGCTCTGGTGTGCTCTACGTGCACTAGAATCAAGGGTGGTGGCGTGCCCCTGTAATCCCAGGACTGGAGAGGCACAGACAGGAAGATCCCTACAAGTCTGAACTGGTAGTGAGACCCTGTATCATCAAATAAATAAATAATTTCTAGACTTGATTCAGCAACCAGTCCTGAAGTGTGATGTAGCCAGTCCTGGGCCTGCCAGAAACTCATTTGGC
Organism: Myocastor coypus; assembly: GCA_004027025.1. Classification (NCBI taxonomy): domain Eukaryota; kingdom Metazoa; phylum Chordata; class Mammalia; order Rodentia; family Myocastoridae; genus Myocastor; species Myocastor coypus. Next base: position 43,710 of record PVJA010008375.1, read on the forward strand.
TGAGAAACCAGACCCAGCACGTGAGTGAGATGTCCCTGGGCACACTGGAAACTCATTTGGCCCAGTAACCAGGCCCATAGCACCCAGTGTGGAAGACACTAGAGACAAGAGCCACCCAGCTGATTCAGGAGCAGAACATCTTGCCAGAAAGATACAGCAGGTTCACCTCCAAGGGCTACAGCAGGAAAAAGTGGAGCACAGCAGCCACACCCAAGCCATACCCACCTGGATGAGTTTGAACTTGGTAGATTTAGACCTGGTATTCTACCAAGAATTCTACCAAAGCTCTACGCCGAAAGTCAAAAGGCAGGGCTATACAAAATGACAAAGAGAAGGAGCAAAATGTGCTCTCAGGCCCCAAGCCCACACACGACAAATATAGGGGACAATAGCATAGAAGAAATTAGAAATCACACATCTGAAATCTCTGAAATAATAGCATCTGAAGTAAAGAAACAACTGCAGAAAAATATAGAGGAAACCAGATCAGAAATAATTTTTTTTTTGTCATTTTGAGACAGGGTCTCACTATGTAGTTCAGGCTGGCCTTGAGCTCATTTTTGTAGCTCAGGCTGGTCTCGAACTCACATCAATCCTCTTGCCTCAGACTCCCAAGTGCTGGGATTACAGGTGTGCACCACCACACCCAGCTCCAGAAATAATTTCTGAAAAAAAAAGAGAAATAATATCTATAATGAAAGAAAAACTAAGTGCTTCTAAAGAAGACACTGATAAAAAAAATAGAGAAGCATAGAATAATGATGGAATCCTTGAATGAACAATATAGGAAAACAATAGAATGTATGAAGCAGATTGAAAGCGCTATACAGGAACTCAATACCTCAATCACAAGCTGGCAAAACCATTTCAATAAAAGTGAAAATAGAGTTTCAGGCCTTAACGACACCATTGCACCTATGGAAGAGATAAGAAAGTATCTCTTAAAAACAACTAGGATGCAAGAAAAAATAATTCAGCATCTTCAGGATGATACAAAGATGAACAGGGAGCTGGGGAGATGGCTCTGTGGCAAGAGTGCCTGCCTGGAAAGTGTAAGGTCATGAGTTCAAACCCCAGTTGTGAAAAAAAAAAAAAAAAAATTCAAAGATGAACAGCATAAAACTAATAGGCATAAAAAAAATAAAATAAAAAAAAACTAATAGGCATCAATGAGAAAGAACGAGTCTGTAAAAAGGATATTAAGAGAATATGGGAAGAAGTAATAGCAGAAAACTTCCCAAATATTGGGAAACAATTTGACATTCAGGTAACTGAAGCATATGGAACTCCAGATAACATCAACGCAATTAAAACCGAATCCAGATATATAATAGTCAAGATCCCAGAAATTCAGTACAGGAGCAGTAAACTAAAAGCCACCCAAGAAAAGAAACAGATCACATTTAAACAAAAACCCATTAGAATAACACCAGATTTCTCTTTATAAGCCATCAAGTCAAGAAGATCATGGAGCAAAGTACTTCAAGTCTTGCAAGAAAACAAATTCCAGCCCAAACTGCTATACAGTGCAAAATTCTCTTTCAAGTTCAGTGGAGAAGGGAAATACTTCCAGGACAAAGAACAACTAAAGAATTTTACGATGATAAAGCCAACCCTACATAGTTTACTAAAAGATATTCTAGAGAGGGATCAAAATGACCACAATTCCATGAAGGAGACTAGAAACAACCCACAAAATAGGGCAAATAATTAAACATAGTAGAAAAAGAGGTGTACAAAAGCAGTCTTTCAACCATTCTTTTCTATACAGCAACAGAATATGTCCATTAGCATATTCTACAAATGGACTTCTGCACCCTATGCATCATGATTCTGTCTGGGTCTACAGGGTAGATATCAAGAAAATAGCAGTAGCTCAGTCCCCCAAGTGATACCTGGCCATAAGTAAGCATCATAGACACTGTCCGTGTCCACAACATACTAGAACTTTGTGTGATATCCTATCCACAAACTGTTAGATGTTCTGGTAATATATTTTTCATTCCAGTATTTATGTTATGTTTTATTCTTAATAATTGTTTGCTACCATGGAAACTTTTTCCTAGCTGATATCTTTGTATATATTCACCTATTCAAATACTGTGCAAGTACTCTGAATTGATTACACATTCGAACCTATGATACACAATATTCTGGCCTCTAAGTTGGAATCATGATTTGATTTGAATTCTGGATTCTTGTTTTGAAGTATTTAATTTAATTTAAATTAATTAATATTTAAATGATTTTCTGAATACTATTTCTACTTTTTGTTTTATGATTCATACTGTATCTTTGACTTACAATCTACTTATAAGACATGGGTATGTAATTTCTCCTAGTATTAGAAACTTACAAAGAAATATATACATACAAGAGAGTTAGATATACAGCTACTTTGTCTTAGTTCATTGAGAATTAAAGTTTGTTCTAATACTGTATAGAGAAGATAACGGGTCTGCATCTTGTCCTCTCAGTAACTACTATTAAGACAACAATATGGATGGCATTAATTATTGTAACCATCCTACTAACTTGCTTTGAAACTGTTTCATTGCTATTTTGTCTTTTTTTAATGACAAAATAAAATTAATTTAGAAAAGGAAAAAGATAATTTCTAAAAAACAAAAAGTATTGCACCAAGTGAACTATAAAATATTTAGTAGATGGTTCTAGTTGTTAATAATCTGTATATATATATTTGAAATATTGCTTTCTTTGGTGTTCTGATAAAATGAAAACTAGACTACTTTCTCCTCATCAACAATGTCTCCTGATTTTGATCTGGCTATTGCAATTGACCTACACAGATAATAATTAGGGAACCAGACCCCTACTGTTGACCTATGATCAGATCTATTCATAAAGTGCAGACGTGATTTCTGATTTACAGGTGGGGAGAAACAGACCGCTTTTGGTCTTTTTCTTTGCTTGCAGTTCCATATTTTACTTTTTACGCCCCAGTGAGTAACCAATACCAATTTGTCTTGAAGGCTAATTTGTTTTCTCTTGTAAATAGGGCTACTTTTTATCTACCCAATGTCCCTCAGGTTTCTACCTACTTTTATTCCAGAAAATTTAGCATTTCAATATTAATATTTTAATATTTAAATGTTTAATCCATTTGACTGTAATTTTGTGCAAGATAGTAGTCATGGGTCTATTTTAAGCCTTTGGCATGTGGAAAGCCAGTTTTTCCAGAACTACTTATTAAAGAGGCTTTCTTTCAGTGAACACATTTGGCCCTTTTGTCAAAGATAAGGTGGCAGAGTATGTTTGTATTTGTGTTTACATCTTCTAATCTGTTCCAAGGCCCTTAGGTCTGTTATTATTATTATTATTATTATTATTATTATTATTATTATTATTATTATTATTATTTGCCAGTACTATGCTGGTTTTTTTCACAATAGATTTGTAATATAATTTTGAATCAGGGATTGTGATGTCTCCTATTTTTTGTTTGTTACCTGGATGCCTTTTGCTATTCTAGGTCTCTCCTGGCTCCAAACGAATTTTAGCAATGCTTTTTCTAGATCTGTGAGGTGTACTAATGACATTTTAATTGGGATTTCATTGAATCTTTATAACAATTTTGAAAGTATATCCAGTTTCACAATGTTGGTCATTCCTTTCTAGGAGCAAAGAATACCTTTCCATTTTCTGATAGCCTCTTTGATCTCATTTTTTAAGGTACTATAATTTTCACTGTATAAACCTTTTATTTCCTTTGTGAGATTGATTCCCATGTATTTCATTTTTGGAGGTGTTATTGTGAAAGGCATGGTTTCCACAATCTCTCTTTTGGTGCATTTGTTCTTTGTATATAGAAATGCTACTGACTTTTGAGTGTTGACTTTGTATCCTATTACATTGCTGAATTTGCTTATTAAATCTACAAGTCTCTTAGTGAAGTTTTTGGGTTTTATATATATAGCATCATGTGATCTGTTATAATGATAGTTACACTTCTTCCTTTCTAATCATTATTCCTTTATTTCGTTCTCTTGTCTAATTGTGCTTGCTAATGTTTCCAAAACTATATTGCAGAGGAGTGGTGACAATGGGCATCCTTGTCTTGCTCCCAATTTTAAAGTGAAGGTTTTCAATTTTTGCCCATTAACTATGATGTTGGCTGTTTGCTTGTCATAGATAGTTTTTATCAGGTTGAGGTAAAGACCATCTATTCCCATTGTGTATAATGTTTTTATTATGAATGAGTATTATATTTGTCAAAATCTTTTTTGGCATCTACTGAGATGATCATGTGATTTTTTTCTTTGGCTCTGTTGATGTGATATATTACATTTATGGTTTTACATTTTACCAAACCATCCTTGAATTCCTAGGATGAATCCCAATTGGTTGTGATGTATAATATTCTTGATGATTTGGTTCATTCTGTTGGCTAGTATTTTATTGAAGATTTTTGTATCTATGTTGATTAGAGAAATTGGCCTGTAGTTGAATTTTCTGGTTGGGTCCTTCTCTTGTTTTGGTATCAGAGTAATACTGGCCTCACTGAATGAGTTTGGGAGAATTGCTTCCCTATAAATTTCACTGAAGAGTTTGAGACAAGTTAGCATTAGCTCCTCCCTAAATTTCTTGTAGAGTTCATCTCTGAATAAAACAGAACCTGGGCTTTTCTTTGCTGGTAGGTTTTTCATTATATTTTGGGTTTCATGGCTGATAGTGCATTATTCAGAATTTTTATATCTTGTTGATTTATCTTTGTTAGTTGATATGTATCTAGGAATTTGTCCATTTCTTCTATATTTTCCACTCTGAGAATAAAAATTTTGGAAATAAGTGTTGATAATCTTAATTTCTGTGAGATCTATGGTGATTTCACCCTTTTCATTCCTTATTGCATAAATTTGAATTTTTTCTGAAATGAGGTTGGCTAGGGGCTTATTGATTTTATTTATTTTTTCAAAGAACTAATTATTTGACTCATTAATTCTGTGTATTGTTTTCTTTGTCTCCTTTGCATTTATTTTGCTCTGATCTTTATAAATTACTGCCTTCTTTGGGCTGTGGACTTGACTTGCCCTTCATTATCTAGGACATTGAGGTTCAGCGTAAGATTGTTTATTTGGGTTTGTTCTGTTTTCCTGATATGAGAATATGTTGCTATAAATTTCCATTTAAGACAGCTTTCATTGCATCACACAGGTTCTGATAAGTTGTATCTGCATTTTCATTAGATTATGAATATTGTTTAATATCTTCTTTAATTTCATCTGTTACCCATTGATTATTCAGGCAGGTATTATTTAGTTTCCATGTGTTCAATGAGTTTTTGCTGTTTTTTTTTTCTTTTTCTTTTTCTTTTTTCTTTCTTTTTTTTTTTGTTTTTTGTTTGTTTGTTTGTTTGTTTGTTTGTTTTTGTTTCAGGACCTTTTTTTGTTTATTCACTCATTTTTATGGCAGGCTCAGCCTACCCTGAGGGCAGGGCTGGCGCAGCATGTGGTGCCGGGAAAATTGAACCGTGGCCCCTGCAGTCTCCAAAGCTTTCCCAAGCAGGCGCTTTAGACCACTGAGCCATCCCGCCGTGCCCCTTACTGTTTCTTTTTTCAATAATTTCCAGCTTCTTCACACTGAAGTCAGATAATATGCCTGGAATAATTTTGATTCCTTTGCATTTACTTGAGCATGTTCTATGTGCTAGCAGATGGAGACTGTCCGTAGTTGAGAAAAACGTGTATTCTGACACTGTTGGTTGGAATAATCTAGAAAGCAGTGATGCTCAACCTTTCTAATGCCGTGACCCTGCAATACAGTTCTTCATGTTGCAATGATCCCAAACCAAAAAATAATTTTGGTGGCTACTTCAAAACTGTAATTTTAAAGCCGGGCGTGGTGGCTCACGCCTGTAATCCCAGCACTCGGGAGGCTGAGGCAGGAGGATCAGTGCGAGTTCGAGACCAGCCTGGGCTACAAAAGGGAGCTCAAGGTTAGCCTGAACTGCATAGTGAGACCCTGTCTCAAAAAAAAAGACAAAAAAAAAAAAACTGTAATTTTGCTACAGTTATGATTTGGAGTGGCATTAGGCCAACCCTGTGTTTTGGTCTTTCCACCCTGGCTGGAGTCGTGACCCACAGGTTGAGAACCACTGCTATAAAAGTATACTGAGTCCATTTCTTCAGAAGTTCAGTTTAGTTGTATCTTTTCTCATTTTTTGCAAGGATAATTTAGCTCTTTGTGTCAATGGGGTGCTATTGTCCCCCAGTACAATTATGTTATTGCTCATTAGATTTTTTATGTCTGTTAAAATTTATCTTACATATTTGGGTGCTTCTACACTGAGTGCATATATATTTATAATCATTATCTTTTCCTCTTGCAACTTTCCCCTAACAAGTATTCACTGACCTTTTTTGTCTCTTTTAATCACATTTGGCTTTAAGTTAACATTGTCAGCAACCAGAATAGCCACCCCTGATTTTTTCTGGGTTCCTGTCACATGGAGTAACGTTTTCCATCCTTTGACATTCAGTCTATTTATTTCTTTTTGAGTTAAATATGTTTCTTGTATGCAGTATATTGTTGCAATTTTTTTTCTTTATTCACTCTGCCAGTCTGCTTCTTTGAGTGGTAACTTGAGGCCATTTACACTGGTAGTTAATACTGCTATGTACTGTCTTATCCTTGTCAGGTTTTTTTCCTACGGTAGGAGCCCTACTTTTCCCTTTGCTTAATTGTTTGCTCTGCTTGGTTGTTCTGTTTTGTTACTGTTGAAGTTTTGGTCATCTTTGTCTCTTTCTACAATAACTGTCAGTACTCTTTGTAGGGTTTGTTTGCTTGTCATGAATTTCTTCAGTTGTTCTTTTTCAAGGAAATATCTAAGCTCTCCACTAAATTTGATAGGTAGTCTTGCACAATGCATCCATCTGGATTGAAAGCTATTTTCTCTAAGGACCTCAAATATCTCACTGCAAGCTCTTCCTGATTTGATGGTCTGTGTTGAGAAATCTGCCATGAGTCTGGTGGGCTTTCTGGTATACACTTTTTAAGTCTTTTGTATTGTCTCCAGCTATTTTGTTGATTCTTATTAATTTTATATTATTTTTCTTTGCATAGTCTTGCAGCTGCTACATTATGATTTCCTGGGTTTTTGTTGTTGTTGTTATTTTTAAGAGATGTTTCCTTTTGTGTTCACTAGCTGCAGTGTTATCTTCAGGGTTCAAAATTTTACCTTCAGTTTTATTCAATCAGTTTAGCCAATTTTAATGGAATTTTTTTTTTTTTTTTTTGTCTTTTTGAGACAGGGTCTCACTATGCAGTTCAGGCTGGCCTTGAACTCATTTTTGTATCCCAGGCTGGTCTTGAACTCACATTGATCTTCCTGCCTCAGCCTCCCAAGTGCTGGGATTACAGGTGTACACCACCATGCCCGGTTTTAATGGAATTCTTAATGTCCTAGATATCTGTTTGAATCTAGTTTATGCATTCTAATTCTTTCTTTCATTGTTTATTCAATGTTTCTATCATTTTCCTATTCCCTTCTATTTTTAAAAACTATGTCTTCTTTAGATGTATAACCCACTACCTATATGGACTATTGGTATATATACAGCTACTTTCTCTTAGTTCAGTGGGAAGAAAGATTTGTACTAATAGTGTTTAAAAAAGGTATCATGTCTACATCTTGTACTCTGAACAGCTACTATGAAGACAACAATATGAAATGTATTAATTATTACAACTGTCCCACTAACCTGTTTTGAAACAGTCTCATGGTTATTTCTTTCTCATTAAAATTAATAAGAATTTTAAAAGATGCATCAAATAATTCTTTAACGACTGAAGTCATTTCTTTTTTCGCCTCAGAGATTACTTTTGATCTGATTTCCTCCATAGCCTTCAGTTCCTCTCATCTCTGACATTTCGGGTGTGTAACTTTAAAGTGCTTTATGCCTTTGTCTCTTGGACTTGTTTTGGGTAGGTTATAGGCCTGAAATTTTCATTTATTCCTTCCTTTTGTCATTTTTTGCAGTGATGGTTGGTGGGTGGGGTGCAAGTTAGCAAGGCTCTCTAGAGACTTGGGAGGGGAGAGTAAGCTCATCAGATATCCTGCTGTGTAGCATGCTATGTGGCTTCTACCTCATTGGCAGAGTGGTAAGCTGCAATTCAAGAAGACCCTGATGGTTAGTGCAGGCTGAAGTTGTACAAGGATCTCTTGATGGTGGATTAGTGCACCGTAGTGCTCCACAAGGCTCTGGCAGGTCACTGTGGTAGTCATGACTCCCCAGTGGTCTTCAGGGCAAGGAGTGCTGACATGAACCAGAAAACTACTATTGGAAGGCTAAAGGTGTGGGGCTATGGCTACCAAGATTCCCAAGAATCTTCAGTGGGGAAGGAGCAAGAGGTGGAGGCCAGATTCTGCCAACTCTGGCAGGAAGGCTGAAGAGGCAGGGGCTAGCCAACCAGGTCTCTTCCAGATCAGCAAACTCCCATGGGAAGGTGGAGGGGGAAACTATGGCTGCCAAGCCTTCCTGACATTGTTTTTGGGGGGAGGCATAGAGGAGCAACCAGAATCAGCAAACTCCAGCAGGAAGGAGGGAGGGGCAGATGCAAGCCTGCAAAGTATCTTCTGCAGTCTTCAGGGTGAGCAGTGGTGGCTGTATCAGCATACTCTGCCAGAAGGCCAAGGAAGATTTTAATGGTGTATCGTGATCATGAAGCTTAAGAAAGGGATTATCATGGCTGATACTGACTACATTTAAAAACAGACCCTCATATAAAACAAAGCAACAGAGCTTTAGGCTCAGTTTTCAAACCCTATAGCATTATACAGAGTCATAAACTCAAAGCTGCTCTTGTTCCTACTAACTTTCAAGGTTGCTCAGGCAGTCTGAGAAAGGCAGGAGGAATTTCTCAGGCAGAAAGAATAATAGCATGCCTTTCTGTATTACTTGAATCTTATTTCCAGCCCCGCGACTGACTTATTTTGTGACCTTGAATGAGTCATTTCATTCCTTTGCATCAAATTTCTCATTTGCAATGTAGGACACTAAATGCTACTTTCTGTGTCTCTCATGGGGGATGTTATTAGTACCATACATTAATATTTATTGGCTGGCTGTTGTGCTTATTAGGCTGAGATTGGTCTTTGTCCTGGAGAAGGAGAGGAAATTGTATCAGTAAAACATTTTTTGTGAACAAAAAGAAGATTTACGAAAGACAGAATTATTGCAGCTTAAAATAACAGTGTCATATATTTTAAAGCCTGTCTCTTCTCTGCTAAGATTACTTGATATACTTTTTTCTTAGTGATTGTATCATGTACCAAATTAATTGTGGTGCAAAATATAGATGTTAATTTTGGGTGACTCCAATTAACACTATGTTACGAGGGCCAGCAAAATAGCTCAGTGGATTAAAGCACCTGCAAGCAGGCTCAGGGGCCAGGGATGCGGGGTGCTGTTCTATCCCCGGGCCTGCTGTGCTGGCCCCACCCTGGGGCAGGCTGAACCAGCAACTGAGACTAGGTGTGGTGTGGTGGTGCGCTCCTGTAATCCCAGCTCTTGGGAGACTGTAAATATGAACCCGCTCTAGTAGTGAGACCCTGAACACCCTATAGACCCTTCCCTAAGCAAGAAACACAAAAATAAAAACAAACAGAAAAATCCCACTATGTTAAGAAATTACAGGTGACGCACGCCTGTAATCCCAGCACTTGGAAGGCTGAGACAGGAGGATCAGTGCAAGTTTGAGACCAGCCTGGTCTACAAAGTGAGCTCAAGGCCAGCCTGAACTGCATAGCCAGATCCTGTCTTAAAAAGACAAAAAAAAAGACAACAAAAAAAAAAAAAAGAAGAAAAAAAAGAAAGAAATTGCTACAGTTTACAGTTTCTTTATCTCCCTAAAAGTTATAGTCTTAGCATCATTTATTTAGAAATATTTCCTATTTGTTTATGGCAGTGGTGGCATTCCTGTGGCACAAGTGCTGCCATGGACATACACATCCCTCTCTGTCACCATGCATGCCAACTTGTCCCAGTAGGCGAGTATCAACTCGCAGCTTTTTTTCTAAACCTGAAGCTCAGTGTTGAAGTTTCATTGCGGCGCTGTACCTTGTGACAGAGTGGGTTTCAGGTTGTACTCTGCCCCGTTGGACTCTAAAGGGATTGCCATGGTGGTTTATGGTACTGGATCAGCTTGGCATGGCCATTCACTTTCTTTTGAAAAACATGTTTTTAGCAGGGCAATAACATATAAAAGATACAACACTTTTCTTCAGAAATGGTAGAATTCTGAAAGGTCCCTCATTAGCACTTCTCGGCTAGAATAGAATCTTCAAAGCCTGTTGGCCCACACCAGGCAAATGAATGAGGGTTCCCTTCAATGCTCTTTAGATCAATCCTGGCTTCCCATTCCTGCTGTCACCTACCTTATTTATTGTCAGTCACTAGGCCCATTAGTAGTTCCCTTACCCTTGTGTCCCTCACTCTGCTCTCTTCCTTTTGCCATGCATCCTCCTCATCACTGACAAAAGAATCTTTCCAAATAGATCTGTGAACAGATAAACACAACATAGTGTACACCTATAGTACATTATTTGGCCTTCGAGAGGATTAAAACATAGATGCCTATAGTTGGTCGAACCTTGAAAACGTTGTGCCAAGTGCGGTGAAGGCCAAACACTGTGTGAGGCCACTTCATCAAGGCATTGAGTAGGCATGTTCACAGAGCAGGAAAGAGAGTTATGGCCATGGGGCTGGGAGAAGGAGAAACAGGAAGTTGCTGTTGAAAGGTTCTGCTTGGTATGATAACACAGTGTGGAGACGGACAGCGGGCCGGGCTATGTACACATATATTTAAGTAGTACGCATATACTTAATGCCACTGAATTCTACACTCAAAAGGGGCAAAAATGACAACTGCTATGTTACATACAGTTTATGCTTTTATCATAATGAGGTGGGGGGGGGCTGGGGAGATAGCTCCAAGGCACAAGCTCCTGCTGGGCAAGTGCAAGGTTGTGAGTTTGAACCCCGGTCCTAAAAAAAATAAATAAATATAAATAAATAAATAAATAAATATCATAATGAAAACACGTAACAGTAAATCTGTCCCTATTGTTGTTGCATTCAAAACAATCACTGACTATGCATGGGATAAAGTCCAAACTTCTTCATGTGATGGTGAAAGCCCTTCAGACTGACCTCCAGCTTACCTTGGCAACCCTCGCAGAGGCCATGTCTGTACCAGAGCTTTACCTTTCAGTCACAGTGGCAAAATGCGAGTCTCTGATCTTTGGGGGCTCCTCTGTCCCTGCCTCCCCAACCTCCCGCAGGCTGTAATGCATGCTGTTTGCTTCCATTTCCCCACCTTCTGGCTGCTGAGATCTCCCATGTCCATTGGAGCCCCACTTTGTGAGGTTTTTGTCCAGGGGTTGGTCTTGTCACAATGTCTTTCTCTAAGAAATGTGGGTTCTTTAATACCAAGGATTACTTATTGCCTCTTTTTGCAGGCAGGGGTGATTATTTGAGACTGGCATAAAAAGTGAAGGACTTATGGTACACACTTTGCATAATCCTAAGAGAACTGCTTTTGGATTTTATACCCCCAGAGGCCTCATTTTGTCTATTTCCAACCTTGATGATTAACAATTTACCGTGGTATTAAGTGCTTACACAGCATTGATCTGGTTATCCACCGCTGCGCAACTATTTTCCCCACATCTTAGTAGGTTAAAGTGATAAACATTTATTATTTAGCCTTCATTTCAGACTTGGGGTCAAGAATTTGGGAGAGGCTCAGCTCCGTAGCTCCAGCTCAGGGTTTTCATAAAGGTACAATGCAGGTGTCCGTGGCAGCCATGGTCATCGCAAGGTGGGGGACCAGAACCCAGGAACCTGCTCTCAGGTGGCTCACTTTCGTGAGCACAGCCAAAAGAGGTCTCTTTTCTTTGCCAAATAAGCCTCTCCCTTGCAATTATTTCTGTGTCCTCAGAATCCTCTTAGGATCTGAGTAGTCTGAGATGGACAGCACATTTGTCTATGCTCTGTCATTTCGCCAGTGAGCTCAATTACATGACAGAGGTGACTGTACAATGGCATAAATACTTAATTCTCTAGGGCCCCACTAAGAGGATGGCACCCTTAGAGATCATGGGTAGGCACCAAGCACCACAGGTTTACTCACATAATTCTTCTAGCTTATAGTAAAATATCCAGCCCGTTTCCTAGTCCCACTGAATCTGGTGTCTGCTTCATGGAGCAGGTTAACCAAATCCCTTGACCATGAAAATAGCTGCTTTCATCCTCAGGCCCCCTACTCCATAACAGTTTCGATAAATTCCTATCACACAACCAAATCATGTGCTGCCTTGTTGTTTTGTGTTGCTGACCTTTGATTCCCAACTAAAGAGAGAGCCCTGAACAGAATTTTGCATTCCACTGCTCATTATAACCCTAGTCCTTTGTCTTAGTTACTCTTCTCTTGTTGCTGGGACAAACACCCAACGCTCAAAATGAGGGAAGGCTTATTTAGCTCACAGTTACTGGAGGTTTCACTCCACTTTCAGCTGACTCCAAGGCAGACAGGCACATGGCAGAGGGCAACCTTTCATGGCGGCTGGCAAGAGCAAGAGCCAAGGGGAAAAATAGCAGCAGCTCCAGCAGCCAACTTCTCTTCCTTCCTTACACTGAAATGCAAATCACCTTCCCCAGGGGAGGTGCAGCACCCACACCCACAATAATCAGTTACAAATTCCAGAAGCCGCCCCATGACTGCAACAGGCTTTGGGGGGACACCTACACACTAACCATAACATCCATGCAGAACAGTGGTCAGTAAAGCCCTGGAACTGTGAGGCTATTTAATACCTGATGTAATAAATGTTTCTTTACCATGGAGGAAGAATAGATTGTGTTGTTTCCAGGTGGGGAGTAATTGTGTTATTCCTTTCTATTGATTAAGGTTGCAGCTCTGAACATGATTGTATTTTATTTGTGAACAAAAACTAAAAATTTCAAAATTCTAAGAAAGTCTAGATTTTTAAAAGTCATCCTTTTTTGCCTCCACAATTTTGAACAGGAAGAATATGTAAAATATAACCTGTTTTGTTTGATTTAATGATGAACTGATCAGTGCTAATAATTTAAAATACAGTATCAGAGTTTTTTTTTTTTACTTTTTTTTTTTTTTTTTTTTCTTTTATGGTCAGCTCAGCCTGCCCTGGGTATGGGCCTGGCACAGTATGTGGTGCCGGGGATCAAACCGTGGTCCCTGCAGCCACCTAAGCTTTCCTAAGCAGGCTCTTTAGACCACTGAGCCATCCCGCCAGCCCCAGTATCAGAGTTGATAGTTACCTATTTCAAACTCAAGGACACGTTCTAATTCTGAGGGCTAAGAAGGCAAGGATAAAACTGTTGACTGACTAGTTTAGGACAGCAGAGATCCTTTAATTTTTCCAGTCCTTGCAGTGATTCTCTATGACACTGATGTTATACCTCCTCCTTCGCTTTCATACAAGAAAACTAAAGCTCAGTCAGTAGTCAAACAAAATTCCCTAAAAATTGGTAGAGTTGGAATTTTGACACTAGCTTGTGGTGATGCATGCCTGTAATGCCAATACTTGGGAGGTACAGGCAGGATAGTCACTACAAGTTCGAGGCCAGTCTGGACCACATCGTGAGTTCAAGGCCAGCCCAGCCTGAACTACATAGTAAGATGCTGCTCAAAAAGGAAAAAGAAAGCAAGAAAAGAAAAACAAAAGCAGAAATTGTTTTGCATTTGCTGACTCCCAAGTGCTTGCACCATATGCAGGTCAGAGTGGTGACCCAGCAGAGTAGCAAAGGAACAAGGAGCAGAGCTTCTCAGGAGTAAAGGCTACGGCCGTATCTCTGTAAGAAGGAGACCTAAGAGGGAAACTATCACCCTAAAGATGCTATGTTCTTGGACTCTGAATTGCAGAAGCATTGGGAGCGCCATTTTTCTTGGAAGACCCAGCAAACCAGTTCCTGCATCTCAAAAGACAAGTATACTTGCAAGACTCCTGGGACACGGATCCCAGTTTGCATGGGCAGGGAGTCCCACTGGCTAACCAGGTATTTATATCTATAATGAATGATCCTTCACCATTGATGTTTTAACCCATTTCCCATTTCACCTGAGCACCCTCACAGGTGGCCCTGCAGTTGCAGTGTTCACCCGTAGATAACTGGGGGGGCTGCAGTCCCACTCCCAAAGCTTGCCACTAAAACATCCCTCTTTCTTATTAGCTTCTCCTTGCTCTACTGTACTGGAAGTCTTTGGAAACAAAAGGTGTCTTTCTGTTTATAGCAATATGTTTTAGTAGGACCATTTCCATTTAGAAAATACAGCAAATCTCTATAGCTGCAAATTAAAAGAATGCTGACAGGTTGTTGCCCTTTTTGCTCCTAAATGGGAAATGATTTTAAATCCACTTTCCATCCACTGATGGGAACACACCACTAATCCAGCCTCTGTGTCTTTTCTTTCACTTCTCAGAGTCATACTTGCTCTTTCCTTCCCACTCAGTAGCTTTTCCTGACAAACATCTCTTGATTAAAGACTAAGCTCCAATATCCTCTCCTCTCTGAAGTCTTCCTTTCCCTTCAAAGATACATTAGTCCGGGGGCTGGGGAGACAGCTCAGTAGAATAAGTGCTTGCTTGAGTTCAGTCCCTGGAAGGACCAAAGAACAGAAGAGTAGGAAAGATACATTAGTCCTTATTTTTCTCTCCCCTTTCATTGTTCAGAAATAAAGAGCTCTCAAAATGTTAAGATAGAATTACTTACCTCATGCACATAACTATACTGCAAAGGTAAGGTCTGTGTCTTATCCAACAAGACAATTATTTTTGGACCTGTCAAAATGAGTATTTGCACAGTTTAATAAATTATGATGTGTTTGGGTAGGTGGACAAATGGATAGTGGTCTCATTTCAGTTCACTCCTTTGTTCTGTAGCTAATTTTCCTCACTAATAATTATCCATGCCTTCAGCTGTTGTTCCTCCATCTGCTTTCGCTCTGTACATTTTCCCATTCACTTGCATTGCTGCTTCAAGAGGAATAAGGGCGTTCGCGTTAACCAGTTTTATCTCCTGTTTACTTTTCTGATGGAAAAAAAATACACTGTGACTCTGGATCAAATCAAATCGCTGAATTATCTGAGGATTTCAGTGGCCCACAGGTTCCCTCTTAAAATTTAGCAATTTGAAAAATAAAGCCACACATAATGAATTATTTAATTCCTTCATTTATTCATGCTTTCTTTCCACATGCATCAGTCTGTCATCATCACTAGACATTAGAATGGTATCAAGTCACTATAAACTCCAATGTCTTTGCTTCCTGGAGTCTGAGTCCAATCCTTACTCAGTATGGCTGTGCTTCAGCTGGTCTACAAGCAGCACCTGGCTCCTGCCCAGAAATTTTCTGGTGAAAATCGCCGCTTGAATAATGCACCCAGTTTTATCCTGTTTTTCTCAAATAGCATAAAACAAGACACTTGTTTCCAACATTTATTTGGAAAAGTAAATAATTATAGAGGGTAACAGGCTGTGTCTTTTCTCTGGACTCCTGACACTTTCCAGTATACTCCCACCTCTAGTTGAAGCCCAGTCTTATCATCAGCTGACAGATTCTGTAACATAATGTAGCGAGACTGCGCTATCAGGTCACACTGTGGTCCCACAAAATCTGCAACAGTTTTGAACACTAAAATAAACAGGCAGAGCCAAGGGTGGTGGCACATCCCTAAAATCTCTGCACTTGTGATTGAGGCAGGAAGATTGCTGGGAGTTTGAGGCCAGACTGGGCTATGTAGTGAGTTGAAGACCTTCCTGAAGTGCTTAGTGAGACCCTTTCTCAAAAAGACAAAAATAAACAGATGTCTACAGATCATGAAAAATTGTAAAAACTGAATGTTACTGGGTTTAATTCTTCCATTAATCCTTCTGTCATTCTTCTGGAGAAATCTGCACAATAATCTGATTGACCAAAGCAGCGTGTTTTCTATACACTGTGTGGTTGTAACTTGTATTTGTTCTTGCAGATTCATAAAGCCTGGATTTCCTTGAGAAGAACTGCTCAGTATTATTTAGATGTGAATACCTTCAGCTTTGGCATGTCTGCCGCTCAGTGAATGTGCTTCCTTGCTTCACGCAGGAGAGCAGAGGTGGTGGGGGTCAGCACGACCGACCATGTGCAGACAGCACAAGCAGCAAAGGCCTGGGGCATTACTTGGCTGTTCATCAGATCATTTACAGTATCTGTGGCATGTGAGAAGAAGAATTACAAAGGCCAACATAGATATCTGGAATTAGAAAGCCTGAATAAATTGTTTCTCTTGACATCAGAACTAAAATGAAGTCTGTTATAATAACATTTACCAAAGATATGACTTTTATACCAAAAGAAGGGTACTTTTAGTAAGATAATCTATTCCTAGCTTTGGCTTTCTTTTGAAAGAGTTCATTTTTTAATGTAAAGAATGGATATCTCAAACAGAACTAGTACTCTCCTTTTCTCCTCAGTGCTTCTCGTGCTCTACAGCCAGTCTATTTTAAGATCATACTTTTGACACTCTCTCCATCAAAGGCTCACTGCTGAGTGCAGTAAAGAACAGAATATTAGCTCGTATGATGGCTAGGAACCCGCCAGAAGCCATTTGGGTGTTTTATAAAGTGTGTACAAGTTTTACATTCCACTCCATAATATATAGATATTTGTTTCAATAGGAAAAAATAATTCTAGCATGCTGACCAAGCACATTAATTTCAATAAAGCTGAAAAACTGGTTCTAAAGAAAAGCAGAGCCGGGCGTGGTGGCTCACGCCTGTAATCCCAGCACTTTGGGAGGCTGAGGCAGGAGGATTGGTGTGAGTTCGAGGCCAGCCTGGGCTACAAAAGTGAGCTCAAGGTCAGCCTCAACTGCATAGTGAGACCCTGTCTCAAAAAGACAAAAAATAAAAATAAAAATAAAAAAATAAAAAATAAAAAATAAAGAAAAGCAGGCTGCATTTATCCTGATGACTCCCTGTATATCTATGAATACTACTTCCACTTGGGAAGTAACAGGACGCAATAAGCAATCACTAAGACCACCTCCCACACGTCATAGATAAGTGGAATCTTTATCTTCAAGTCTCTTTTCTCCATACATCTAGGGCAGTAGTTCTCAGAGACAATTTCTTGCGGATTTCTATGATAAATTGGAGCATGCCTTCAAGGTCATAACTGATCTTACAATTATATGAAGAAGTTTTTTAAAGTTGTGCCTTTCGTACAAGGTTGCAGTATGCAGCTTGGACTCACAGTGATCCTCCTGTGTTCAGCCTCCCCAGTGCTGGTGTTACAGCCGTGTGCCGCCACACCCAGACATGGTCGCTGGCCCAGCATGCCCCAGAGGCAGGGCCGGCACAGCATGTGGTACAGGGTGGAGGATGGCAGAATGTAACCCTTGTTTCCACACTTGTCCAAGCAGGTGCTTGGTCTGCTGAGCTATCTCACCAGTCCCTTAAGCATTTTGTGAGCAGCAAGCAAATCAGAAAATCCAGATGCCAAGAAGCTGCACTGTAAGACTTCGACCAATACTTGCTTCTCCAAGAGGATGTTGGTAACTACACATAATTGTCTACTTCCTACCTGTAGCAAAGAAGTGTCCTTTCAGCTGGGCACAGTGATTCACAGCTGTAATCTCAGCAATCTGAGGCTGATGCAGGAGTATCTCCTTGAGTTCAAGTCCAGCCTTGGCTACATAGTGAGTTCAAGGCCAAAACTGGCTACATAGTGAGTTCAAAATTAGCCTAAACTACATAGCAAAATGTGTGTCTCAACCACCCCCAAAAAGTCATAACTTCTTACCCTAACTAATATCTATTCCCAGTGATTTTTGAATTGAAATATAGCTGGATAGGGCTGAGGGTGTGCTGCAGCATAGGATACTTGCTTACTGTCTATAGGACTGGGTTCCATCCTCAAAACTGGAACAAAAGTTTAGAAAATGATAAAACTGACTGAGTCACATAAAGCAGATAGTCATTTGGCTGTGTAGCAAGAAATACAGTTGTCTCACTATGCACAAACTTAATTTGTTCCACAATTTTGGAAAAGTTGGCCATATCTGTGTTTGGCTTAGAAAGATAGCTGCAGTCATTTCTGGAACCCAATACAGCATTTGCAAACAAAACACTTTTACCAAATGCTTGCAAACAAAAGCATTTGTGAGCTGTTCCTTGTGGTGCACTCCTGTAATCACAGCACTGGGGAGTGCAAGGCAGGAGAGCTGCCATGAGTTCTAGACCAGTCTGGGCTACATAGTGGATTTAAGGCCAGTAGAAATAAGTTATATAGGAAGTCCTTATCTCAAAAATAAAATGCATCTATGATTTCAGGCACCACTATAGTTTTGAGACTATATCTAACTATATAGTCACTTCCTAATTTTTACATATTTTTCTACTGCAAAGCTCCATTCTTTGGTTCTGTATTAAAAAAAATGAAGAATGCTATTGTACCACGGTTCTTTCAAAACACAAAATCAATAAGATACCTATAAATGTCCAAAGAGATTTGAAGAAATTGGTTTATGCTACCATGCAGACTTAGCAAGATCAAATGCTATAAGATGAGCTAGCAGACTAGAGACCAGGAAAGAACCAAGCCTCCCAAACACTCTCTGAGCTGTCACATTCTTGGGGAGCCTTCCCATTTGCTCTTGGGGTAGGTCAGTCTTCTGTTCTATATGCAACTACACCTGATTAAATGAGGCCCACAGTAATTTGCTTTACGCAAATTCTATTTATTTAAGGTTAAATCTCATCCAAAAATATTCTTACAAAAACACAAAACATGGGCTGGGAGATAGCTCAGTAGAATAAGTGCTTGCCTGGCAAGCTCGGGGGCCTGAGTTCACGCCCCAGTTCTGGAAAAAAAAAAAAAAAAGAAGAAAGAAAGAAAGAAAAGAAAAAACACAAAACATTACTTCACCTTATAGGTGTTGCTCAGTCAAGGTGACACCTGAAATGAACCTATTATCTAGATTGGCTGCCCGTGACACACTGACTTACACTACTGTTGTTGGTGGAACGTGTGGTAGAGAAAAGGGAAACTAGTGTGTTCTTGTTTTTAATATAATAATAATAATCTGGGTGGATTGTAGGTACTACTACGGAAGAAGACATTTAAGAGAATGGCCAATTTAAATGTGATTATGCTTTCCATAACAGAGAAGCGATTATACAAGTAGATTACTATCAAACAGGCATGAGAGGAATTTTTTGTCCAAATATAGTTATGATGAGTAAGCTCCATGTGTCAACTTGATAGGTTTGGGCGCCCCCAAGAGGATCAGCGAAACATATGTCTGGCTATGTCTGAGTTAGGAAGGCCTGATTGTCAACACTCTGTCGCGTTCCTGGCCCCTGCCCCTCTGACACTGATTCCCTGCTCTGCTTTCTCACACCATCAGTAGAACACCTTTCCTTCACTACACCCTTCCACCATATTTCTTATTTGGAGACAGCTACCCAGGCATTGAATGCCTCAAACCATGAACCAAATTAACCCTCTCCCCCGTAAGTCATGGGTGTGAGGAATTGTGTTCCAACACCAGGAAATAGCTAGCAAAGTAATTTTATGGGAAGATACTGTAAACTTCTGTGGTATTAGGAAAAAACAAAACCAAACCAACCTAAGCCTAAGTGAAATAAGTCATCTAGAAATTCAGTGCGCTTGACTTTATACACCTGAATAAGAAGTGGTGAATACTAGGTTTTGCATACAGAATTCAAGCAAACTCCGGTATCATCTGTTGCTGTTTACAGGCAGAGATATATTAGAACAGAGCAACTCTGAATCCAGCATTTAACGGAACTGATTACATTGAAGTATCAGTCATCTGGCTGGCTCCATGTGGCAGATTGTTTGTAAAATGCTGTGTGACATGATAAAGTAATAGTTTTGGTCCTCCCATTTGTGTTATAGCTGTAATTTATAAATGAAATATGAAAGTGTGCTTATTTTAAGGCCTTTTCTATATTTTTAGGGCTCGAATAAGCCTGAGCCAAGTATACATTATGAAAAATGCAACCAGAGATATCTTCTTCTCAGTCACTCGTCACAGACTAGAATGGACCTCTGTGGCTGGCATGCTCACATTGTTCCTTTGCAGCATTAAGAACCTAAGTACTGTGGTGACCCTGCATTCTTTCGAAGGCAAAGGCATCCATTGTAAAGTCCTCAGGGAAGCACAATCTCCTTCTGATTTAAATTAAGTAGTTCTGTTATTTAAATGGGAGTGACTGGTCATGATATTCACACTAAATTCGGGTTCCACAAAATGTTCTGGCCTACCAAGCCTGAGGCTCACCAAGCTGGGCCTTTTTATAGCATCAGGATCTAAACCTAAGCTCTTTTTTGTTTGTTTGTTTGTTTGTTACTTTTAATAAGAAATAACAATGTGACAGTTTCAAAACACGTTAGTTGTACATTCCCAATATTTGATACAACGTGTGTTATTTAATGTTACGCACAACAAGTCAGCAGCAGGCCAGGAGTCAGGGTGGTCCTTTCAAAGGACTTGCAGACGCGCCACAGTTCAGAAATTCCTGAAATGCTGATCCACACACAGGGTCTCTTGGGAGGCAGCACAATATTAAATGAGTGCAAAGAAACACTTTCAACTCTGCCTTCAAGAGCATAAGACATTCTGATCCTGTCCTGGGACATATGCAAGCTTTACTTTTTAAAGGCTTATGACTGATAGGTCATATAATTTTCAGATATAGAATTTCCAAGCACAGGAGAGTAATATGAACAAAACATGCTGTAAGTAGGTGTGAAAATGCAACACTGAAACCAAATGCTTTGTAAACTTAAGAAACACTCAACATGATCAAGCTGGACTCAGCCAAGGGAAGCAAGGATAGTTCAACATATGTAAATCAATAAATAAAAAGTTAATATAATCGTATTAATACAGCAAAGGACAAAAACC
>PVJA010008376.1:0-48063 GCA_004027025.1 Myocastor coypus
TTTTTTTTTTTTTGAGATGGCATCTCCATATGTAGCCCAGCCTGCCCTCACAAAGATCCATCTGACTTAGCCCTCACAGTATTGGCTTTAATGGCAACACCTGAATTTAACTTCTTTCTTTCTAATACATTCATTTCAGGCCTAACTTTGTCAGTGTCACTTTCTGTTCATTAAAAAGCAATAATATTTTCTGCTTTGTAGGAAAAACAAATCTATGAACTAGATGTTATGTACTGGGTTTGGTAATCAGTTTCTCACAACTAGGACACCTGACATAATCATTCTGGAGGAGAAGGGCTTTATTTTTGTACGCAGCTTTGGAGGCTTAATCATGATGAGCTGACTGTGGGCTGTGCTGTTTGGTCACAGGAGAATGCTTGACAGCACAACACCATTTGCCTTGTGGCCAGGTTGCCAAGGAGGATGGAAAGAGCTCAGCGCTCCATAGCACCCTGGACAGCACAGACCCAGGGACCCAGGGACGCATATTGGACTCCACCTTTTAAAGTTTCTACCCTCCCCAAAGCCCAGCTGGGAGCTCAGCCTCTAACCCACAGGCCTTCGGAGTAGTCAAGATCCTATCCACAGGGATGGGGAAAATGGTTAAAATACTGTATATCAATTGAATTTAATTTCCAGTCAAACAGTTGTCAAAAATAATTTTACCATTGTAATAGTTAATGGAACAACTTTATTAAAACGCCCAATGAAAGTTTAGCCGTTATACTGCTTAATAAATCACATTTATCACATTAATCAGAACTTGTATTCTCCAGATAAAGCAAAAAATATATTCTTTACATGAAAAAATATAGATGAATATTTGGCAAAATTTCTTTCATTCCTACACTAGTATAATCATACATTTTATTATGTAAAATCGCATATTTTTAAGAGACATCAGGCAACCCCAAATATGACAATGGACAAATAATTCAACTAGAACACATTGCCAACTTAATATAGACAATAAATTTTTGGCTGTTCGCAGTTTACTAATAAAACATAAAATATAGACAACACCGCTAATTGATACACCTTTTTACTGACTAAATCCACAAGTAAAAAATGATTCACCTCATTGACAAAAAAAGCTTGGGCAACATGTATTTGTCTCTCATTTCACCTCCTGTGATTTATAATTCTCTATATTGCTTTTGGGGACACGAGCATATTTCACTGTGCTGCAGGTGTGGGGCAAAGGTAGACATCTCATCTCCCTGTGAGAACCTTTGTAGAATCTCAGGAGTCAAAGGCTTCTGGAAATTGTTTAACTTCTAATAGAATCAAGCAGCTTTCTCTCCCATGAATTTACATGCCGTAGGGTAACATTCTGTTTGTCCTTGAATCATCCCTATGGTCAACTAAGTCAGAATATGAGGGCCAGTTCATAGGGATGGTACCACTGTCTAAAGCAATAGTGATCATAAAGGTCTTACAGATCTTCCTTGCCAAATGTAATGCTATTTTCTTGAGTGAAACTAGGATGGCTAAGAACGTAAAAGCTACATAGTAAACCATGTTACAATGGTTGGAGCACACTAAAAGTAAAGCGAAAAAGCAAAACAAATGTTACTAAGTCATCAGTAAAAGTTAAGCAATTCAATGAAACAATGTTTCCTAAAGAAATGCACATGGACAATGAGCAAGTAGAGCCAGTGCAGCGTTACTGCCCTCCGGACATGCACTGCAAAGATGCACAGCCTGCTAACCAGCTTCTTTGCCTTTTTTTTCTTAGCCTTTATATAACGTCTGATGGATTTCTCCTCTTTTATAGTTGTTTCCCTTTCCCCAGGGAGTGCTTTTTCTATTTGTGTTGAATTTTATTATCTGACATCTTTAATAGGTACATCAATTTAATAATCCTGATCATTTTTTGGTTGTTGATTCTTTCAACTCTTAATTATTCTGTAAATATAGCAAAATCAAGATCTCACAAGGATTTTTTCTATGCTAATTTTTACAGCATGTGCCTCTTAAATGTTCAGTTCCCTTTTTGGTTTTTTTTTTCAGCATCGTGTATTTACCTGGTTCCTACCCAAATGCTAACCCATGACTTGAATTGCTTTTTCCCATATTTCTCCCCCCAAAGTGTAAACTCTTGTTCAAATAACATATATGTGAGGTCCTATTACATATTCTCTACTCTTCCATGAATATATCTGTGCTCTCAGCACAGCATGACTTAGCTCTTCTGATGATGATTTCAGGTCAAAATCCTGCTCCGTCCATCCCTTTTCTCCCAGTCCTCTGCTTTTTCTTCAATCTACCTGTGCTGGCTCCAAGAATGGCAAAAGTTATGTGCTGTAGTGAGGCTTTTATTGTTCTTTTACATAACTGAAACTGACATTTCTATGTCTTTAAATTATGTGCAAGTCTTTATTTCGCTTAATTCTTTCATCTTGTTCTTTATTCTCTTGAGAATTTAAGTGGATATCATAACAAAGTCATCAATGGACTTCTTGGTAACATTTCATATTTGAAAACTTGAAAAATGAAATTATTAAAGTAAATGACTAAATAATACACAAAAAAATTGTTGAAGTGGGGACACACGAATACATGTAGTCTAGAGAAACAGTATTCTTACAGTTCTTCTGTAATCTTAAATCATTTGAAATATTTCATAAACTGTAAGAAAACCACAAAACCTATAAAATACTTCTAAAAGTCATTCTGTTTGAATATATTTAATAGAGTTAGCTGGAGGAAGTATTATAATAGTTACATTATAATATCATATGTGATATATATTACATATTATGCTCACTCTATGCACATGAGACAAGAAGAGCTACAAAAGCCCAGGAAGGTAAAGATTCTATGAGGAACTAGAGCTGGGAATGAGCCAGCTTCACTCATATTGGCCGGAGGCTCAACTGCATAGGTCTTATCCTAAAAACATGAAATATGACGATTAAGATGTGATTCCTAGATAGGTTGAGTGTTCTTTGTCTCATGACAAAAGCAAAGGAAAGCATTCCTGGAAAACGGGAATGCAGCACTAACCCTCAGCTTTTCACTTGAAAGAAAAGAGACCAAGTAACTACCAACTGCAGTTATCTGGAGCAACATCTAGCAGGGATATCAAACTACAAAATAAGCCACTGAGTACTAACTGATAGTAGAACTTTAAAAAATATAGGTGTATTTTTATAATTTAATAGAGAATATCATGCTATTCTACCTCAGTGTACTAAAATTCATCGAATAGTCTGTGAAAACTAAACATTTTGTAAACTGAGTGCAACTATTTTCAGTAGAAAAGGATGAAAACAAATCTGGATTCCACAGCTGAGTTGTTGACCAATACAACAGCTGTGCCACACAGTACCTAGGAAAGGCCATCAGACATTAGCTAGAACATGGCTATTTCAGAGAAGAAAAAGAGGCACAGCAAGAAGTAATTATGCCAGCCTTGCACTTTCGTTCATACTGAGTCAGCAAAAGCAAGCAACATGTCACATCGGACCTTAAAAGGCGAAGCAATAAAATTAGAGAAAACCCAATCCGTGAGCATCCTGTCCTTTGAGCACAGCTGTGCTCATGGCACTGGGGAGCACTGTACACCTCCAAAGGGGAGCAAAGAGCCTCAGCATGCCCCAAACTCTATTCTTCCTAAAGACAAAACAAGATAATTTATTAAGAAAACTTGTGGAATGTTGGACAATGAATGGGTTTTCCTTAAGTATATGAAGTTGAACTACACAAAAGCTATCAGACCTAGTAAGTATTGAATTTGGTGTTGAGAATTACCAAAACCATTCCACCAAAAGGAGAAAAATAATGGCATGGTTACAGCTAATACTTTATTGAATATTTTTTTCAAAGGATCTCTGCAGTGGTGTAAATTGTAAAATGTTATCATTCACTTGCTATAATACCAAAAATGTTTTAAACCTGAGTAACTAAAATTAAACACTGAAAATTCCCATGTACTGGCACAATACATAGAGTGGTCTATATACGAGACAATGCTAGATAAAAATCACTTTACTTTCTTAAAAAGACATATCTTATGGTAGTAAAACATACTGTGAATACACAAAATGTTGCATTTGACAATTTTTAATAATACCGTTGAGTCGTTCTCAGATTTCGACCTTGCTCTGAGGCCGTCACTGTCACTCCTGCGCAGGGCTCACAGATTCCCGCATGTGGAGCACCACCTGCTCTGCCGTTCCTCCACTCGCACCCCTCACTCCTCCAGAGAGTCTCTGACCAACACTCGTCTACTTTCTTTTTTTTTTCTTTTATTTATTTATTTATTTATTTATTTATTTTTTCTTGTTTCAGAACCTTTGTTTATTCACTCATTTTTTTTTTTTTTTTTTTTTTTTTTTTTTTTTTTTTTTTTTAATGGCTGGCTCAGCCCGCCCCGAGGGCAGGGCTGGCGCAGCATGTGATGCCGGGGATCAAACCGCAGTCCCTGAAGCCGCCCAAGCTTTCCCAAGCTGGCACTTTAGACCACTGAGCCATCCCGCCAGGCCCTCGTCTACTTTCAGTGCTTTCACGTTCATCTCTTTCAGCATCTCACCTAAGCCAATCCACACAACTTTCTACTGTGTGGCTGCCATATTCCCCTTACCCTGACGTGTGCAAGGTTCATCCATTCTATGATGCATCAGTTCTGAGTATCCTCAAGTCTGACACATTATTCCAGTTCACAGACACTGTGGTTTGTCTGTCCATGTGCATGTCAGTTGTCCGCACCGTTAGCTATTATAAATAGGACTGTGATAAATAAATAAGACTGAACTCACGTTTTCCTTTGTTTCATTTTATTTCCTGGAGCAGAGTTCTAGGTATTGTTATGTAGCAATACACAGTTAATCATTTTAATAAGGGAAAAGTCTTCTTTTCAAAATAATATTTTGCAAACCAATGCTCTTACATTCTGATAAGTTTAGGCGTGCAAGTTATATCTCTTATTAGAATATATTATGCAGAATTTAAATGAACAGATACACAATGTTCATAGATGGATGGGCTCAATATTAATAAAGTCAATTATTTACACATTAATGAAAAGAGTTAAGAGTATCTCAATTAAAATAATAATGTAATCTGTGATCATTTTTAAAGAATGTTAACATTTTGAGAAACATGAAGAAAAAACTCTATGTTAGGATACTCTTAAAGTATCATAATAATCAGATGAGCCACCTCTCAAACAACATATTTGCTATTAGGCTGCATTAATTAACACAATATAGCAATGAAACAGGAAATATACAAGGTATGATTGGAAGCAGTGGATATTTAAATTATAAAAATCTATTAAAATAAAAAGCAGATTGCAGTCACTCTTACTTTGAACATATTTGTTTCATCACCCATGCCACTTTCTGTAGCAATTCTGAAAGTCCTTCATGTCTTTAAGGTGCATGGCTGTTCTGATGTCCTGAATAAATTAAAAATTGTTACTTCCATGGACACTTTGGGGAAGCACCAGAGCTTGTCTGGTGCTGTCTGGATAAGTGCGCTGGCTGGTGGCCCACTGCGATGGCATCCTGCTGCGGATGACATGCAGCCATTCCAGCCATCCTGTTTTTACTATGCCTGGTAGAGACGTTTATGAAAGAGAACTTCCTGAACTGCTTCTGAGTAGCAAGAAAGATGGCTACGTGAGAGAAAAGTGGGTTACGTCTGTTGAAAGGAATTAATGTCAACATGGCTTTTACTGTAATAAATATTTTGCTTAAACTTTACTAGACATTTTGATTATATCTCATAAATAGACCAATAAAATGGGAATAGTGAACCAAGAAATAAACCCATGGTGGTACAGAGATTTTAATGATTACCAAGGCAGTATTACGAAGCTGTTGTAAAAATGAGCTTCCTATTAGGTAAAATAGCAAAGACCTTCCAGATATGTAGGGCGCAGAGTCAGAAAGAGAGCGAGCACGCTGTAGGCCAGCCTGGGCCAGGAGCCAGGCCCTGCCGCACACAGGGAGAAGAAAGTGCATGGGCGTGTAGCCTGGTTGTAGCGAGCCCTCAGTCCAACCCCCAGTCATGAAGAAACAAAAGATCTGAGATATTTAATTATACATGTAAGTTATTAATTCATACATGCAGGGAAACATTATCCATACCTCAGTTCATAAACAACATCAATATGCAGCAGATGAGGCAAAGAGAAAAAGCCCAAGTAAGAACATCTAAAATTATAATGGAAAAACTGCAAGACTTGCTTTTCTTTTCATCAGGAAAACTCTAAAATTAACTATGTTTTTTTTTTTTTTTAAATTAAGCTGTAGCCAACTGCATAAACATGAATATTCTAAAAGCATAAAACTGAGCAAAAATCAAAACAACGGCATTAGTATAAAATTTAAAAGAAATTAAAAGGAAGATGTGTAAGTTTAGGCAGCATGCTAGAAATCATATTTAGAAATGCAAAATAAAAACGATAGGAAGAAAAAGAAGCTAGTGGTGCAGAAGGATACAGAGAGATCAAGAAATTACTAATTCTATTTTGTACATTTAGTTAGAAATAAAATTCCACATACACTTAGGAATTGAGTTAAATTTACTTGTATTTGCTTACTATTTTAATGGTGTTCTTACTACTTAAAGCTCATGTGTATAGTGTTTGCTGTTATAGAGACTTGGTTCTCAACCATTTTTGATTTATTGAAAAATTGAGAAGCTAGGATGGAGCGTCCACGCACTGTACAATTTTCTCTTATTATCACTGACTTCCATTAGTGTGGTATGTCTGTTACCCATAGAACTGATATATTAGTAGAAAGTACTTTATTGAAATTCCCTTACTTTTTACCTAATATCCCTTTTCTATCCAGGACCCAATCCAGGACAACCCTTTACATTTATTAGTCATTGTCATTAGCTTATTCCTAGGTGCAAAATTTTTACCAACTGCAATTTTTAATGATCTCAACATTTCTTACTAGTATGTACTTACACCGTGGTAATGGCATTTATCTTGTAGGCCTGGTAGGCATGCGTATCTGCTGTGGTTTGTGTACAGGTATCCACTCAACGCCTCATGCAGTCATGAGGCAGCTTGGTTTCTAGAGTCTGTGATGAACTCATGATCCACTGGGATTATTTGCTGTGAGTGTTGCCAGGATTACGGGTGTCCGTGCTGCACCCAGTCTAGGGAGATGGGCCGAATGCAACCTAAGGGAGCTTTGAATTCTGAAGACATTGCTGCTGTTACTTCTCCCTTGGCTCTTGCCATTTTGCTGCCTTCCTTCACCATGAACTGCTGCTGCTCTCTGCCATGTGCCACGCTGTCTTGGAGCCAGCTGAGTATGGACTGAAACTTCCAGTCGCTGTGAGCTAAACAAACCTTTCTTTCCCTAATTTTGAGTGTTGGGTATTTGTCCCAGCAACTAGCGAAGAGTGACTGAGACAATATCACCTCTTGGTTATTTTCACTCCCCGTCTGGCTGGGCCTGCTCACCTCCCATGCCCTTTCAAACTGCAAAGAATCTACCTTCCTGTTCCTTATCTCATCTCTCTCTCTCTCTCTCTCTCTCTCTCTCTCTCTCTCTCTCTCTCTCCTTCCCTCCCTCCCTCCCTCTCTCTATTTTCTCTTTAAATTTTCCATATTGAACTTCTCACATAAGAGAAACTATGTGGCATGTAAATGTAACGTTCTTAGCCTAATTTATTTCCTGTAGCAAATGCTCTCAAGATGCAGCCACTTTTCCTTCAAGCTCCTCCTGCTCTTGGCTGAGCGCCATGCTGCTACATACACATTTTCTCTCTCCCCTCATTGGTTACGTATTTTTTCATCCCATTATGCATATTATACACTCACCTACTGGAGGGCTCACAGAGCACTTCCATAGTTCAGCCTTTGTGACCTGTAACGCTGTAGGCATGGGTTTGACTGTGTCACTGCAGTAGGGTGACCTTGACTCCTTTGGCAAGGTGCTCAAAGAGATGTAATGGAGTCAAATGGAATGATATTCTTATTTTTAATGATTTTAAGAATCTCTATACTGAGTGTCATAGTGGTTATTCCCGCTTATATTCCCATCAGTAGTGTAGAGATCTTCATTTTTGTACACACTCATGTTCTAACTGTGACTCTGCCATGATGATCACTTTTATTGAAGTAACCAGACTGCCAGTGTCATCTTTATTTGCATTTTTCTAACAGGCAAATACCGTAGACCTTGCTTTGTATACTCACTGGCACTTCCTTATGAGTGCTGACTGTTCACCTCAGTCTCCCTTTTTGGTTCTGTTTGTTTGATGGATGATAAGTTTTGGGGGATGTTGCATATGGCAAGTTTCTTTTCCTAATTCTTAAATTTTTGAAGGTAAGAGAGAACTTAAACATATTAATATCTGAACATTATATGCTTCCTGTCGAGTAGAGAATAAGTACTAATTAAAGCAATGAGGAATTGATATTAATCAGTTTTCTCTGAGAGGACTTGTCTTCAGTTCTGGTCCTCTCCCAACCCACTGCATAGCCTCTTGGTTCTTCTCAAACTCCCGAAATCGTGCACACCGTTCATTTCTCTAGATGCCCATGCACTTTCCTTTCTACCCAAACAATTTTTTTCAGTTCATCAAAAGTGGCTCATTTTACTCTCACTAATATCATTAAAGCTCTTGCAGAACCATTCTGACCACCAGGTAAGCCAGCCTGCAAATCTCTACCACTTCTAGCTCTGCAACCCTAACTACCAAGGAGACAATATTCATTCTGTATCCTTTTGCTCTTCAATCTTTAGTGTTTCAAACGCATTGTCCTTTGTACTGACTCTTTTGCACTTGTTAGTTGTGTTAAATAAACATGGATTTCCAACTACTCAAGATACTCCCTGTATAGG
Source organism: Myocastor coypus (assembly GCA_004027025.1). Lineage (NCBI taxonomy): Eukaryota > Metazoa > Chordata > Mammalia > Rodentia > Myocastoridae > Myocastor > Myocastor coypus. The sequence continues at coordinate 8,823 of PVJA010008376.1, forward strand.
GAAAAACATGTATTTAGGCAAATAATTGTACTCTTATTTTCATAGAGAAAGAAATAATTTATGAAAAATAACAAGATTGAAGATAATTTTCAGAATTTTGAGTTAAAAGATTAATTGTTAAATACATGTGCATGCAATTAGCCAAGAAATTGGCCTTATCTCTAAGTTGTGGAGATGACATCACAGTGTGTGAAATTAAGAAAAGTCTGAATGCTATGTCATTATTTCTAATATGCAGCTCTGCATACATAAAACATGACTGAGATCTCTACGCACAGATGTGTATGTTTGTGTTAAGAATCATGAATATCGCCGGGAGTGGTGGTGCACGCCTATAATCCCAGCACTTGGGAGGCTGAGGCAGGAGGATCGATGCGAGTTCGAGACCAGCCTGGGATACAAAAGTGAGCTCAAGGCCAGCCTCAACTGCATAGCGAGACCCTGTCTCAATAAGAAAAAAAAAAAAAAAAAAGAGAATCATGAATGTCTCAGTGTAATGTCATCACCTGGGTGCAGACAATGACCTAATGAGTGAGAGCCCCAGAGACAGGAAGGTGGAGGTCGTATCTATCAAGCTCTTCCATCTGAACGATGATGTAATTGTTAACACAGAGAAATATGAATGCATTCAAGTGGTATCCATGCATCCAACATAGACAGAGTTGTGTGTCTGTGAGTGATGTTATGGACAATTCAGCCATGTATCCCAGCTATAAGGAATTATGAGGAGGAACGTTATGCCATTGAAGTACGCTGAAAACACACGTAACCAGGGCATCTTCCAAGAAATTGTTTTCTATTACATGGTCACTGATCATACTTACTTAGTGGAAATGTTAACAGTAAGAGAATTAGTAAGATGCTGAAAATTTTGTTTAAATATTGTTAACTCTGAGGTGCCAATAAGCCTTTAAAAAATTTATAAATCTTTTGTATATAAGTTTATCTTGTCTCAGTTTCCAAATATTTTTTCAAGGGAGGGGTAAAGTTTCATCTTGCATGCCTGTTTCATTAAATAAATAGTTGATTTTGATTTATATTATTGTGAATGCAGTTATTTTTAATTATCTATTGTAAAGTAGAGCAATTTTCATGAGTCTGTTGCTTTGGTTTCATTGTTGAGGTATATAATATACTATCAATAAGCAAACAAAAACCAAGTAATTTTATTTAAGTGGCCTGATGGTAAATTTTTCCTCAAATTATTGAGTCTGTACCTCCCATACCAAATGAAAAAAAAAAAAAGAAAAAAACATATACCTCGTAAACACACAAAAGCACACTAGTGGGCATTTTAGTAGCTACAACTCACTCATTCTATTTGCTCACACACTTTTGCACTGAAAAGGCAACAGATCCTCTTGAACAAATGGCTTCCAAGCTATAATCAGTGCTTCACCTCATCACCGGAAATCCAACACTTGTGAAGCACAGATTACCGTGCTCAAAAGTCTTGCAAATTGGGTGAGGGAAAGCACAGGACCTGCCGCGCCAACTTCCTTGCAGTCTGTGGCTGCATCTCCATCCTCGCCCCAGAACGCATGTGAGCCCTTGTGAAAGAAAGATCACATGTCCCCATTTCCATGGGAATTGCCCAGCCTCCCGAGATGAACTGGTGTTGCCTCAATACTAGCTGGCTTTGTGTGTGTGTGTGTGTGTGTGTGTGTGTGTGTGTGTGTGTTACCAGGGCCTTGAGCTTGCCAGGCCGCCACTTACTCTACTGAGCTATCTCCCTGGCCCAAGATGGCATTATTTTTGAGAGAAGATTAAATTTTGTTTCCCAGTCTTGTCTCAAACATGAGATCTTCACATGGCAGCTTCCAGAGTAACTAAGACTGCAAGCCCACTGAAGTGAACTTTTTAGCACTCACCTTGAAACATGGTCCACGCGGTGGAGCTTCATATTGCTCATTTTTGCCTTCTCCTGCAGTCACTTTAACTAACCTGAAATTTATCCCTGAAATATTTTGTGCTCTCTACTACTATACAACCTCAACTACCTCCTTATCTAATTGTCCACTGATTCACCTAGAAATTTAACATGTTCAAAATAAAGGGATTACTTTTCTTTCTTTCATATTTTCACTTTCCCCTGTCCATTGCAGCCTTCCAAATAATGAATTTTATGTTCTCAGTAATTAGTACTGTGATTCCCACAGCCACTCAGATACTTACTGCTCTTTCTTTATTACAATATATGCATGACCAAGTCCCTTAAGTTTAATGACAGATATGTAAATGCGACATCCACACATGTCACATCGGTCCTTTGGTCTCCATGCCTGTGATTGTCAGCCCTGTTCAAGCTGCCATAACTGTCCTCAGAAATACGCAGTAGCTTCTAATTGGATTTCCTGGTTGAACATTTACCTTCTGTGCTACAGTATCAAGACTGATTCTTATAAAATTTATATTATATTATAGGACATCGCACCCCTGCTTACTATCATAAAATTCATACTACTTACCTACTGTCAGAAAATATATCTGTCAAACCTTCAGCATAGCACCTTGATTCTTTCTTTATTTTTTGTACACTTTTGTCTTTCTACATGGCAGTTTTCTATTTCTAAGCAGTTCTTCAAGTCAGCTCCAAGTGTTTTCTTTGTCCACCTTTCCTTCGCTATCTTACTGATTTTGCCCAAAACAATATTGATTCTTCTATTTCCATGCCATCAGAGCTGAGTGCATGAATTTGGATTATAAATTTATTCACTATGGTTTGCTACTTAAAATATCAACATCAGTTAGAAATTATATATATGTATGATTTGTTTTAGAGAAAATCCATATGTGATATATTTTTGCTTCACCAGTATTTCTAATTTATAGTAGGAATTAAAGTACCATTAAATGAATGAAATGTTTTGCAAATTTAGGGACTTAATAGTAAAATTCATTTTCTCCCTTATGTCACCTTCACAAGCATAGGAAAAGGAGTAGAAAACCTAAGAGAAGGAGTGGGAAGAGGTAGGATGCAAGCTAGGCACTGTGTCCGACTAGGGCGTACAGTCGACTTGACACAGGGCAAGTGAGTTATAATGTAGGGAATATGCCTAATATTTTTCATTAAAATCAAGGACAAAAAATTCAATAGGCCTTGCTTTAACTTGTGCTTAATCACCCAGCAGAAAAGTTTAACCACGAGGCATAAAATGTAAAGCTAGATTAGTATGCTGAGCTGTAAAAGGCTAAAATTAACAGCTTCCGACATTGCCAGTTCTTCCAGTAACCCACTATGATTATGGAATACTAGACTATGTGTACAACTACTTTCTCTTAGTTCATTGAGAAGAATTTTTTGTATAAATATTGCTTAGAAAAATTATCATGTCTGCATTCTGTGCTCTAAACAACTACTACAAGGACCACAATACATATTGTATTAGTTATTGGGAATGTACTACTAATGTACTTTGGAAAAAATATGAATTAAAAAATCTATTCTGCTCATGAAAAATAAACAAATAAAAATACTAATATTTCTAAACATGTAAGCAATCATAAAGAGACAAATACTTCATATCTCCCATCATATATAACAACTAAGAAGGAGAACTCATAAAGAGAAAGCCTGGAATAGTGCTTCCCAGGAGTTGGGATGATCTGTGAGAAAGGTCGATGAGAAAACACAAATTTTCAGTTAGGATGAGTTGGTTCAAGGAATCTGCCATATAAAGCAGTGACTACAGCTCAGGGCAGTATATGGAAAACAGTCATGTGTCCTCACTAAAAAGTGAAAAATATTATGTGATACAGTGCATTTGTTGCCTAGATCTTCTTAACCTTTCCAAATTCTATACACATGTGCCATACGCCCTAAATATAGCCAATTTGATTATTCATTAAAATAAGTATATAATTTCTCTGGCTGAAATTATTTGTAGAGAAACTTCTCTTTTGTGTACTAGCTTGTCTACATAAGTAGGTAAACTTGAAATGCATGGTCAGAGGTATGTAAGATTTAATGGCTCTCAATGGATGACTTGACTGAGCAAACTGCATTCAGTTTAAGCACCTGTAACCCTTTTGTTCACTGTCAGCAGCTATAGTTATTAGATATGTGTCAGCATAACAATATACCCCAGAGATTCAACTATAGAGAGTTCTTGCTCATGGTTTTGGGGGGTCTCTCATGTGAGCAAAGCTTTTGCCTGAGAGGAGGCTGGATATCGCGCAAGGAGCCCATGATCAGGCAAAGCACTCACATCTTGACCAGGCACCAAGAAGCAGGGGCCAGAGTCCCACCTGCCTGCCATGTCTACACCTCCAGGGACCTGCAGCACCCCCAGGCACCACCTGATAAACAGTCCCCCATCCCTTACCGCCACCATCCTGAGGTCCAAGCTCTGAACACATGGATTTTGGGAGGACCAGATTCCCAAAACATACAAACATCTCAGGTATTTCATACCTCCAAGTTCTGGAAAAGCTCTATGGATAACATAACCAAAATTGACAACACGTATTTAAGGAAGCTACATGAAATCTGTTAATGCTGTTATGTGCTACGAATACTTTGATTTATATTACATTACATAAGGATGCATAAGAAGTACTTGAATTTTTATGCAAAACTAATCAAAGGCTTCTGGAATTTTGAAAGCTTTAACGATAGCTAAAATAATCACTTTAAGAGACTATTCGTAAAATAAACATTAATGCTTAGCAAATTTAAACATGACTGTATAATATAAAACATTCGTATTTATTCATGTACAGTGCTACCTCACAAATGCTCCTGCTCAAAAATAATTGGGCTCACAATTAGAAACATGACAGAAAAGTTTGCTTATTTGTAACAACTCTGCACATAGTGACAAACACAACTGCAGCTGTCTTCCCAGAGTTTTGCCCTCAGTTCAGTTTTTGAGCAAAGATACCACCGTATAGAGTATTTGTGATGTCTTTAAACACTGTCATTTTTCAGTTATGAATATTATAAACCCCCTCTTCTTTCTATATTATTAAACTTTCACCAGATAGACTATGGTATTCTTTTTTTTAAATTTATTTTTATTACATTTAATAACAAATTACAATGTATAGTTTCAAAACCTGTTAGTTGAACATTCACAATAATTGATATAGTGCATATTCTTATCCTCGTTGTAGCAATACAAGGCACAAGGTGTAGACATGATAAATTTTCTAATGGTTATTGGTACAATACATCTCTTTGATCTGAGAGAAGGTAGTTGTATACATAATCAAATGCTCCATAATTACAGTGTGCTGCTGGCAAAACTGGCAATGTTGAAAACTGATGATTTGAGCCTTTTACAGCTCAGCATACTAAACTATCCTTAAGTTTTGTGCATCATGTGTAAGCTTCTCTGCTGGATGATCAAGGGCAAATTCATGCAAGACCGGTATAACAAAACATGCATTTTTTGTACCTCTCAAGGTCAGTCAAATTCCCTCAGGATTTACTTTGGAACCATGTACAGTGCTCTGTAGAATTGTTGTCAGTGTCAGCCATCTGGATGAGTCATGGCCATTGTTTGACCAGTTTGCTCCTTATGAAAGTCCGAAAGAATGTTTTCTCTCCAGGTGACTCTCCTCAGGCACAATATTTACCTTCAATCCCTTTCCTCTGTGGTCCCTTAATCTCTTTGAACAGAAAATTTGGGAAACCACTGAGTTATGGATATTACAGCACAGATTATATTCTGTCCTGAGTCCTCACTGACCTTGAAGGGCTAGGGCCAAAATATTGGCTATCCTTATAGACCTTTTCTTATTCCTTTAATTTTTGGTCTGTAAACTTATATTCTTAGCCCTCCAGAAGAACAGCTTAGTGATACTTTTACTCTAAAACATGGGCGCTTGAGCTTTCTATCAATGTCTTTCTGAATATCTAATATCTTAACTTGGAATTGATATTTTCCATAAATCATTGATACTCTACTAAGTCTGTACAGAATGTCATAAAAGCAGTTACATATTTTTACACAGATATTTAGAAATATAAGCATGTACCATATTTTAGCCTGTCCATCCTTTGGTATTTTTCCTAGTCTCTTACTCTCATATAATACTTTTTTGTTTTCTTGTAAGCCAAACATTTACTTCAGAGAGAGTATAACAGTAACTGAAATTACATCAGAAGCAGCACACATCTAAAAGACCAGAATGACAGGCATTGCAAGCACAGTTTTAGTGCTACATATTGCTGTCATCAGTGTCAAAAACCTTTTGAGGTTTCTTAGAACCCTTGTCTAATTCATCCTGTGCATATAGTTGTGTGCTTTTGCTCCTGTTATGTTTCCTTTCTTTTCTGTTTCCAATCACTTTGTTATTTAACCCTTAAGTCTTTGATTTCCATTCAGCTGTGTTATGCCTCTCCATTTTTATTACTTCTTTTGAGTTCTTATGCTAGGGAGATTGTATGATATTTACACATGTAGGTCTCGTTTATTTCATTCATGAGTATATGTTCAAGATACATCCATTTATATATGAAGTCTTCTAGTTCATTATTCTTTATAGCTGAGTAAAATGCCATTCAATCCAGCTATCCCCCTAACGGGGAATTTTCCCAGAAAAACTGAAAACATCATACCATCGTGATATCTGTGCACCTATGTTTATAGCAGCCAAATTCAAAATAGCCAAATCTTGGAAACAACACAAATGCCCATCATATGAAGAATGGTTGAAAAGGAAGTGCTATTTTTAGGCTATGCTATTCTTATAAAGTTAAGAATAACATACAGGTGGTCTTTTAAATACATGAATTTGGTAAAAAATTCAATCATTTATATAAATATATTCAATCATTATATAAATACAATAATCTTAAAAAAACTACCATTTCCAGGTGTTTTCTTCATTACCATGGAAAAGCTTGCTAAATATAGAGATCTCCATATCTGTATGACATAAAAGTTCCAAGTAATAATATATACGAAAATATTTGATCTAATAATGAACTGAGTGTATTACCTGGAGACTGGTGGGAATAAAATATGGTTATTTGTGAATGATAATACTTTTTAACTTACTTACTTTGAATTGAAATATTCTTAATTAAATCAATATAATTATATTATATAATTTAATCTCAGGATATTTAGAATCTTTGACCTATTAATTATGAAAGAATTAGTTCTATGTAAATTATTTTTAAAATGTTCAATGTGACAAAAATACAAGGCACTGTGCTTCAATGTTTTATCACTTTAATTTTCAACAAATAAGTCATCATAATTAAAATATCTGACAATTTTGATTGGATTTTCTAGAATTCAAATGAATCTGCATGTGATTTTATAAGTCTGAGGGTCGTTTTCTCTTAATGCAGCGATTAACACCTTCAGACATATGATTTCATCATTTCTTTCTATACTTTATGCTTCAATTTCATTCCTATTTTTCTTGACTTTTTTAAAAAGAGAAATATGTCCATATCCATTTTTCTTCCTCTTTTTTTCAGAACTGGGTCTTGGACTCAGGCTCTTGTCAAGCAAGAGTTTATTTCACTGACTCTTTCCCCAGCCCCTCCTATTTTTTTTGTTTTCAGGGTCTCACTATGCAGCTCTGGCTCACAGTGATCCTCCTGTATACTGCCTGCCAAGTGCTGGGATTACAGGCACTCGCCTCCGTCGCTGGCTCAGTGTGCCCAAGAGTGGGGTCGATGTGGCAGGCAGGGCCAGGAATCAAGCCCTGGCCCCTGCAATTTCCTAAGCAAGCGTTTAGTCTGCTGAGCTATACCACTGGCCTTCCCTTCATTTTTTTTTCTTTCCTTTAGTGTTGAAAGTTTTCAGTGTTTGCCACACTGTATGTTTTTTTCCCCCTAGATTTAGGAAAGAAACAAACATACAGCGATGGGATATTTTACACTTTTACCTAAGTATGAACTCAAGTAAGACATGATATTTGGCTTTCATGTATGCATACATATATTCATTTGATGAATAAATTCAATAATAAAACTAACTTTTCCATGATTGCCTTATATTGGGATACCCTAGAAGTTTGGAAACATTTTTAATTATAGTATTAGCATATTATAATTATAGCTACTTTTGTAAAATACTTATATTTACAGTGATAACAGCCATGACTTTTCTATTTGACCCATTGAAATGAATTATATTTTCATGTATCTCATTGCAGCTTAATATGCTTACCAAGGCATTACCTAGTTGATATATTATTTCCTGATATCTTATTTCATTGTATATGCCTTGTTGCTTTAAATACTTACATGTTCACATACATAATATTCATGTGTACAAAACCTGTGCCAATCTTGTGACTATTTCACGATCTTTTCACCGACTTTCTGTAGAGATGATTTCATCCTTTTCTAGTATTTAATGTGGTAGAATAACTAGAACTCTGTTGGACATCTCACACACACACACACACACACACACACACACACACACACACACATTAGATGTTGCAGTGGTTGATCACCTGTGCCAGCTTGAGAAATTTAGAAGTGTAACTAAATGGGCTCAGCCATTCCACACTCTAGGGTGCAGAGGACCCACTCTAGGACTATGAAAGGGAAATAAGAAAGGATGGACGGGCTTTCAGTCTTTAGAGACGCTCTGGTCTTCACCATCAGCTTGGATACTGGCCTGGCTCTAACACAGACTCTTCGGCCTCTGACTTGGATTCTATAGCGTCGGGTATAGACTCACCTGCCTTCTGTCACTGACCCATCAGCCTTCTGTTACAGACTGGCACAGACACTGAAGTGAGTGCCACATCTCAGCCTGAAACCTTTGGTCTCCAGGGTGCAGACGCCCTGTGCGTGCTTCCGCATCCAAGTCCATGGCTGACCATCCTGAGCCGGTCTTGTAGTTTCTTATATATTTGTACAACTGTGTTCTATCTGCTCCTCTAGGTAAGCCCTGATAGATACAGAAGTAGTGTGTAATTAACAGGAGAATGCAGATATTTCTCTTTTATTCTGAAGAGATTAAAAAAATGAGAAAAGTGATACAAAATTTCAAGAAAAAATGATAGAAATTAGCAATGGTTATTATATTGCATGTTGGTATCTTCAAGTAGTTGCTCAGATTATCCGGTACAAGTATATAAAATTGATCCAACAATATAAGCAATAATGATGATTTCTTTCAATGAATAGAAATTAGTAATGCAGATACCTTCGCTGTCTGGTGTACATATCCTTTCACCCTTCCTTGCTTTCTCTCCACCTTTGTTTTGGTTACTTTTTACTCATTGCTGGGACAAAATACCAACACCTAAAATGAAAGAAGGAAAGATTTATTGAGCTCACAGTTAGTGGAGGTTTTAGTCCATACTTGGCTGGCTCCAAGGCAGAGGACAGCAGTTCATGGCAGAAGAAAACTAGAGAGAGCAGAGGAGGAACAGCAGCTGTAGTGTCCATGAAGTGTCTCTCTCTCTCTCTCTCTCTCTCTCTCTCTCTCTCTCTCTCTCTCTCTCTCTCTCTCTCTCTCTCTCTCCCTTCGATGCTAACTGCAAACACTGGAGCTCCAATACGAAGACTGTGGGTCCTCCAAAGTGCCACTGCTGCAAAGACCAAACTTATGCTCAGAAACCTTTGTGCATGTGGCAGCTCTTGCCATCCAAAAGACAGGCAAGAATATTCCATTCCAGAAGAAACACTGCAAATCTTAGGAGCAGTTCATGGCCTGCACTAGCTTCTTTAGGAGCAATCTGTGACAGATAAGAGACGGTGCATTTTACACTGTGTCATAAACTGCGGATCAACATAGTTGCCTTCACATGGCATTCTGTTAATTTCCATAGGATTTCAAGACCTTCCCACGTCAGATTCTACCGTCTTAAGAAGGATTAAGATATAATAGGAAAAAGGAGGTGAGATAGCTCAGTGTAGGTCTAAAGTGTCTGCATAGACAAGCTTAGGCAGGCACAAGGGACCCAGGTCGATCCCCAGAACCACATGTCATGCCATTCCTGCCCTGAGAGTGGGCTGAATCAGCCAAAAAATAAAAAAAAAATCATATAATAGGAAAAATAAATATTTTAAGTGGATTCAGGGTAATGAGGCAACCGCAGCATCTCGACTGAAGACCCTCGTAACAGCAAACTTAATAAACTGCTTTGGAAAGTGCCAAGAATGACATGAATGCATTTCAAAAAGCTGGAGCACTGTGAGTGAGAGAGACTCATTGTAATGTGTGTATGATTGGAAATTAAACATCATCCTCAGGGCCTCAGCAAGCTTTGTATGTTCAGAAAGAGGAATGCTGGTTTCAATGCTGTTCTACTTTTAACTGTATTGGAGCCAGGCACACAGCTCTAATTCCAGCACTAGAGAGGCTGAGGCAGGAGGGTTATTGTTAGTTTGAAGAAGCCCTGGACTACAAAGTGAGTTCAAAGCCAGCCTCACCTGTACAGTGAAACTCTGTATCAAGAAAAAATAACTATATAGGAAACTTTAGTGTAGTTTTCTACAGTGTACAAATTTATAGATGTAACAATAATGTGTGTGTCCATTTTCCTTTCATTTCTTAATCAATATATAGGATCTGCTATTGTTTGTGCATAGGTGTCCCCCCAAAGACTCATGCTGTCATGGAGCAGCTTCTGGAATTTGTAATTGATTATTGTGGGTGTGGGTGCTGCACCTCCCCTGGGGCAGGTGATTGGCTTTCAGTGTAAGGGAGGAAGAGAAGTTAGCTGCTTGAATTGCTGCTAGCTCTCCCTGCTCTCTTGCTCTTAGATGCCACCGTGAAAGGTTGCCCTCTGCCATGTGTCCCTCTGCCTTGGAACCAGCTGAGTATGGACTGAAACCTCCAGTAACTGTGAGCTAAATGAACTTTTCCTTCCCTAATTTGAGTGTCGGGTATTCGTCCCAGGAATGAGAGAACAGTAACAAAACAGGGTCTCAATCAATTTAATAGTAAATGTCCCTGCTAATGATTAGACTCATCAATAATCTCAGTTTTTTTTTATTTCCCTGATGACCAGTGATGCACAGCAACTTCTCTTGTATCTGCTGCCCATTTGTAAGTGCTTTTGGAAAAATTTCTTTTGAGTACATTTGCTCATTTTTAAATTGAGATTTTTTTTTCAATGTGGAGTTACATGAGTTTCTCAAACATTTTGGATTGTTTTATAAGATTATGGTCTACAAATTTGTGAGTTCTCAAAGTGGAATATCTGGCTTCTTACCTCTCTAGCTTTTAGTAACGACTAATTTTGACAACAAATACTTTATCATTTTCTAAATAAAAGAGAATAGATTAGATTTTTTAAACAAAAATTCTTGAATATATTATATAGGTTCTAAAATAATTCACTAAAAATTAAAAATGTCCATGTTCAGAATTACAGTATCCTTTTGGGCCAAGGATATAGCTCAGTCATATAAGCACCTGCCTGGCAAGGCAAAGGTGCTGAATTTGATGCCTTGTAAGAAAAAAGAAAGGAGTAAAATTATAATAACCTTTTGATTTGGCACTATTATTTCATCAATAATTATAAGACTAACACATTGAATAATAATATATTATAATTGCTATTGGAACTTCCTTACATATTTGTCAATGTGCTTAAAAATAGTATTTTAATAATGAATAGTGTGCTATTCGTTAAAACAATGACAACTTTTCAAATCATTTTCATAATCTGTTCACAGCACATATCTCTTCCATCCTAGAGTTATAAATATCCTATGCAAATATTCTAACACAATGGAAACTTTATTTAAAGTGTGTGAGAAAGATTTGTCAGAGGATGAAGTGGGACTCGTCAAAAGCTCATGTTAAGCAATTAACAAATTATAAAAAGCTCTGAGTTTGGGATAAGATAAATTCTGTAATGCTAACTATCCAGAGATACAGCTCTCAAAGGATATAAATATTCCTTTGAGACAGTGACTATTGAGTCACAGATATATATATATATATATATATATATATATATATATATATATTGCTTAAAGATCGGAGGTATGGAATAAGAGCTGTGGTTCCAATTCTAGTATAGTAGTATTACCCTACTTTCCTGTATTTAAATCTAAAGGAAAAACTCCAGTAATGATTATAACAATAAAAACAGTAGTGGTAATTTTATACTCCAAACAATTTTGCGTATTTATAGTTTAAGTACATGACAAGGTCTGATTATTAGTAAATATATATATATATATATATATATATATATATATATATAATGCATCAAAAAACAAACTAAATAAGAAAATACAAGCATATCCATGATTTGAAGCTTCAGTGTTATATAAGGATGCTCAATTATAGAATAAAACCATGAGTTTAGGAGCAAGGTCTTTCTCAGAACAAAAAAGAAACATCGCAGAATCATGAGTGGTTCTCAGACTAAATTAATTAAAAAAGAGTTTTCTGTAAACAATATTGTTGCTAATCGTCTCTGTAACCAAAATCAAAACAGGAAAGCATAAACAAGTCACTGTAACAGCACATGAACAATATTAGAAAGCAGAACTTCTCTGAAGCTCTTGATTTAGGTATAATGGACCTTAGCATTTGAAAAGCCACTACTCCTTCATATTTTTTCCTCTGTTATATTAAACTGGTATATGCTTTCAAATTGTACCCCCGTACCAACTCTGTCATAGACAAGCAAATAAAAAGTGCAAGCTATTCATCGGAGTATTACAACTTGAAGAGACAGAGCCAGAGCTCTTGGGGACATCTCACTAAAGATAGAACAAGATGCACAGATGTTTCCACATCGTACCCCCAGTATATGAACTAAGCAAACTATACAAGAGCTCAGAATGTCTTTTTTTATTACCATAAAAGAACATTAAAGTGAAGAAGACAGAAAGGAAAACATTGCTACCTTTATCCTGCGAGGAGATAGAAACAGGCACATGGTTTCAGGCTTGGAGCTGAGTACCAGTCCAACCATATCCAGTAAGAATGAAAGCTCCATACCTAGGCTGGGTTACCTACATGTAACCTCCAGGCCAGCTACCACTCAAAATGGAGAGCTCTTTACCTGAAGGACAGACTGAGTGCATCAGCATTGGCCTCGTAGCGAGCCTGGAGCGAACTTGCACAGTGCTTCAGACTCTGCAGGATCCTGCAGTCCAGTGACTTAGGTGTCACCCAACTTAGCACTTCCTGGAGGCTCAAGGGTCAACCCTTACCACCCATCCCCCAGTCATAGTTGTTCTCAGTCCGGTGCTCATGGACAGAGCTCTAGAACTATTCTGGCACCGCACTGCTCTATGTGTTGGGGACAGATTCATTTCATTCTGTGTCAATATTGATTGCAACCTTGACCTCAGTGCCTGCAGGGAATATTCTGGTCCTACTGGCCATGAAGGTCATGAATGACTCAGCACCATGCCATGTCACAAATGGTGTGATTTTGCTAGTTCTTCCCCACACTTTTGCAGAAGAGGAAGGTGCATGAACCCACTACCTGAGAAAGAAAAAAGCTAGTAATCCCAAGACCTTTCTGGAAGTTAGTGAAGGGCCCATAAAGTCAAACCTTGAGTAGGTCTTCATGGTTCCCATCTGGGAGGCCTGGGATAGAGCCTCTGAAGGAACTTCAGTGCCGGGGAAACACATATATGGCCAAGTATACCAGACTTCTTTTTCAACACCATCTGTGACTGATTAAAGAATTCTCAGTCTACAAGTCTACCTAGAAATAGGCAGTCCATAGAAGTGTGAACTTCAGTTCCAACCCAGAAGGGCTTGTGAACTCAGAGTGTGACACATCACGGTAGATTTCATAATGATTAGTACAACATAAGAGCCATTCACTCATAATGGTTCTGGCTGCAGCCAAGTAGAAACCTGGAGGGTTTTACAATAGGCCTCTAACTAGAGACCAGTTCTCTGGGCCAAATATGAACCCAGCAAGAGGCCATGCATGCACTCTACTGTTTGGGGGAATTATCCTGTTCTTCCTGAACACTATGTTAATGGAGTATGTGAGACACAGTTGTACTTGGATTGCTGTCTTGTACTAAACCATAACAACACATCAACAGCCATCTTCTGGCAAATCTGTACCTATTTGCCATCTAATGCTGAAATAGTACAAGGAACTGAAGATTCAGAGAACATGAACAGCCTGTTTAGACTTTCTGTCTTATAGAACAGGAGCAGATACAGCAGATTGAGTAGGCTAGAATAAATAACAAGCAATGCATCTTACTCTGACCAAGAGATATCATCTGCTGCGAAGCATCAAGAAAGAGCATCAGGAAAACATAGAATTCAAAGCAAGGCACCAGAAATGGATGAAGCAATAATGAATATGAGGGAGTTTTCAAAGTGCTGCTAATAGCTGCTTAGAAAGATTTTTATTTTATTATATTTTATTTTATTTATCTTTTGGCTGACTGAGGCTACCATCAGGGCTGGCCAGTGAAGGCATGCGGAGCTGGGGATTGAACCTGGTCCCCTGCACCTGATGGCATTTGCCCAAGCAGGAGTTTAAACAACTGATAAAATAGCTGTTTAAGAAAATTTGGATTTTATGGAAATACAGATAAATGTTTTATTGCTTTAGTCAAGAAGCTTACCAAAGAGACAGAAGCAATTCTAAGATGTAAACAGAAATCATTGAATTGAAAAACACACTCAATGCAATTAGAAACAGCAGGACTGATCGACCAAAGAAAGAGTTAGTGATGGGGCTGGGGAGATAGCTCCAAAGCACAAGTGCCTGCTGGGCAAGTACAAGGTCGTGAGTTCGAACCCTGGTCCCACAAAAAAAAAAAAAAAAAAAAAAAAGAAAGAAAAGAGAAAAGAAAGAGTTAGTGACCTTGAGGACAGGCTACTTGGAAATATGGAAAAGGAAATGACCAACCATGGGGAGAAATTTTAAAAGCTTGTGAAACATTGAAAACATTAAAAAAGCAAGCATTATGAATGTCAAAAAATATAATGCTTACTCAGATAAATAATGAAAGCCAAATGTCAAAATCTAGGCAAAGAAACAACTGTGAAGTTACAGGAGGACAAAGTCCTGAGCCCAGTGACCGCAACAGTATCCGCCCAGAATGTTTTACAATCAGTTCTCAGAGATGAAAGATAAGGGAGATTAAGACATAAGAGAAGGTAGACATGGGGATGCCTCAATTTTCCTGACAGCTGACTTGAGAGTAACATAAGACTTTTCAGAGTTAGGAAAAGAAGTCTCAATTGACATACTGCAGTCAAGATCTTAACAGTTAACAATTACTTTGAGTGTAAATGGAACATATTTTCCAGTTTAGAGACATACAGTGGTTGAATTCACCCAAATTCTCTGAGGCCAGCATGGCCCTCAGACCAAAACCACTAAGGTGCCATGTCCATATTGTTTTAATTTGCATTTTTATAATGCCCAGAGGCATTAGAAGTATTTAGTATATTTATTGATGGTGGAACAAGTGGAGAATGTAGAAACAATCTCAGGCACATTCAGCCACATCATCTTTGAGAAAGAGGGCAAAGTGCATACCATAAAAATGCCTTTTCAACAAGTGGTGCTGGGAAAACTGGTTACCTGCCTACAGAAAATTGAATAAGACATCTATCTTTCACCACGTACTTAACTAAATCAAAACATATGAAAGATCTGAGCATTAAGACAATAACACTTAATCTGCTGGAAGATCACATAGGTGAAACTCTTGAGGACATAAGTGTGGCAAGGACTTCCGGAACAGAACTCCACTGTGCAAGAGGTGACATGCAGATCAGTAAAGGAGTCCTATCAAACTGCAAAGTTTCTGCACAACAATGGAAATAGCAGAGAAAAGAAGCAATCTACAGAATGGGGGAAAATGGCCCGCTCTTCCTCAGAGAGAGGATTAACATCTGTAGTCTAGAAAGAACTCAACATAATCAAAAGGCTCAGTCAGAAAATGGGCAACAAAAAGGAATGGAAAGTTCTTGAAAGAAAAAGCATAGCCAACTGATGTTTGATAAATGTGCTGAGAAAATACATTGGTGAAAGAATAATCTTTTTTAACACATTACATGGGGAAATCTGAATGGAGAAGAAGGAAGCTAGACTCTGATATCCAGTCAGTTACAAAGATCAAGTGAAAAGAATTAAGGACTTAAATACAAAACCTGAAATGGCTGGGTGTGGGTGGTGGCATATGTCTGTGAGCCCATCTATTGGGAGGCTGAAACATGAAGATTGCTTGGAGTTCCAGGACAGCGTAGACTACATAGTAAGACCCTGTCGAAGAAGAAGAAGAGCTGAAATTGTGAAATGCTCTCGAACTTTGGAATGAGAAATTTTTCTTTTTAAAGAGGCAGAGAAGTATGAGAAATAAATGTCACCATAAACAAATTGTTTAGAACCAGTTAAACACTTGCACATTAAGGAAATACGCAAATGGCTACAGAGAAAACTTACAGAGCTGGAAATGGGGAGCATTTTTGCAATAGGTATATTGGACCAGGGCTAGCCATCTGGAGAAATTCTAAGAGCCTAAGACAAAAAAAACATCTAAGTAATCATTTCTGTGAAGAAGACATACAGTGTCAACAAGTCCATTAAAAGATGTTGAGGATCCTACACCCAGAGCAACACAAACCCAGAGCACAGAGAGAAAGCACTCCCCAGCTAAGGAGAGGCACAGAATGGAGAGGAGAGAATGGGCCACAGATGAGAGAAGGGGTACGTTGTGCAGGCCCCAGCTCCCACAGTCAGTGTAGTCACTGTGGACTGCAGACGGAGCTGTTAAGCTTCCGTTTTTCTCTTTCCTTGTTAATCGTTTGCAACTTTTTCCTATCAGTTTTATGTGTTTATATATGATAATCTGGACAGCTAATTTGAAAACAATACGCAATTAAACAACCATTGTTGAATTCCTATTATTTTTAGTGAAATTTTGTACCATTTCTATTTTTTACTGAATTTTATTCTCTTTAAAAATAAACAATAGGGTGACAACCCACTCAGGACCACCCTCTTGTTCCTCTCAGGCAGAAACTTTCTTTCACCTAATAAATATATTCTGCTCAAAATAAATAAATACATAATAAAAAATTAAGAAGCATGACAAGTATGAAAAGACTAAAACAATACTTTCTAGGGAGGATGTGGTTAAAAAGGGAACAGTTTTAAGCTGTTTGGGAGTGAAAATTTGCCTAGAATATTGGAAAAACTCATAAGATTTCCTCAAGAATTAAGCAGGAATCTAAAACTATGTGATAAGGCAATTCCACTGCTTGGCACATATCCAAAGGAAATAACATTGGTAGGTCAAAGAGACATGTGGATTCTCATGTTCATTCGGTGACCGAGAGTCCCAGAGAGGCAGCAACTCGACGGTTGCGAACTGGCCCAAAGGTAAAGACAGTGGTACAGGCGCACCGCAGGAGCCTAATCAGACATTTGAAAAATCTCAGGTCATGCATAGAAACAGAGATGATTACCCTGCATGAAAAAGACAGAGCCCCATGATCTCATTTATCTTTGGAATCTGACAAAGTTTATCTTTTAGAACCTAGAGACCACAATTGTAACTAATAGTGGCTGGAGACTGGAGTCTCTCTCTCTCTCTCTCTCTCTCTCTCTCTCTCTCTCTCTCTCTCTCTCTCTCTGTCTCTCTCTCTTTCTCTCTCTTTGTGCCTTGTGTGTGATCAACAGGTATTAGCATACAATTTTATAGGCACATGCACTACTGGTATGCTATTGTACAGATTGATGAGTGTAGAAATCACGTGTGACATATTTGAGAAAAGTTTAAGAAAGGTCTTTGAAAGTATTCCCAATAAAGAAAAGTTGTGTATAAGGAGACAGCTATGCTTGACCTGAGTTAGCTAAGCACTACACAATATATCCATGTATTGAGTGTTACCTGCAAACTGAAATGCTGAAGCAGTGTGAAGCTGAACTTTCAGGCCAGGGAACTCCCAGGAAGGGTCTGTGGCCCTGCAGAAGGCCACACCTCCCTTCTCCACCTGTCCGCTTTCTGCCCCCCATTCATAAATTTCCCACAGCCCCAGTCCTCTGGCAGACTTCCAAGAGTACCTGTTGGTCCTACCTTTATGTCTGTCACGGTAGAGATGTTGGAGTTATCTCTGTCAGATGTGCTTGAGGTGGGAGATACAGAGACTCAAGGAATGTACTGATTCTCTGGAAATAGCTTGGCCATGCTTTGGATGTGGGGCCAGGTGCAGCTGAGGTGTACCATGAGTCCAGAGCTAATCTTTGATTTCATGACGCTAACACATTGATTTAAAAACCTTTCTGAGGCTGCTTGCATTTTATCTAGTCTTACAGAGACGCTTAAGAACCCTAGTGCCAAGAAGGAGGCTAGATATAGTGACCCAAAGGTGTCTGTGAGTAAGAATTGTAAGGTGATCGCATAACCACTGAGGCGGCGCTCCAAGCGGGGAGGCATTCTCACTGTGGGAGACAAGGGCGCAGCACCACCACATCTGACTTTCACGAGAGGAATAATAATGTGTCGTTGACTTGCATTCTCATTGTAGCACTTCTGCTTTTATTTGATAGCTTTTAATCCTCTTCTAACCCTCATTTTACAGATGAGACTAAGAAGACTTCAAAGTTGAACTTCATTGCAAAGTCCCTAAGCAAATGAGATTTCTGCAGTAGAAGTCCTGCTTCTGAGCTTGAGCGTTTACTGCTGTGGGAGGGGCTGAACCCCTCCAGAAGCACTGTATTGAAATCCTCTCACCCCGTGCCTCAGAATAGGCCAGCATCTGAAAGTAAAGTAATGATGGCATGGAGACCCTGGAGCAGACCTTTCCATCTACTGAAACCTATGTCTTTCTAAGAAGGTAAGACTGGGACACACCTTGGAAAAAGCAGTATAAGCCCACGGGCCACAGGCTCTGCTACAAGTTTACAAGAGAACTGTCACAACGAATCCAGCCTGCCCAATACCTTGTCCTTAGACTCCTGCTTTCCAGAAAGGAGAACATTTTCTGCCTTAATCCATGCCATCCGCGGTATCTTTCAAGTCAGCTCCTCCCCTTCCAGACAGTATCTCTCTCCACCTGATCTTATTAGTGCCTGAAACAAATTGACCCGAGCAGGGAAGTTACTCCACCTTTTCCAAAATGTGGAACTGGAACCAAAACGTACAGGTTAATGAATGAGTAGAGGAATGCATAGCAGTATAAATAAATTAGAAAATGTTGGGAAGCCCGGGACTTTAGGGGGACCTTTGTTTCCTGCACTGTTTGGAGGTGCTAACGTTGTGTTTGCAAATCAACCTGCTCTCTGCCTGAAGACAAGAGGAAAATTTCCTACTTTTAGGTACACTCAGTTAAGCAGAGAGACTTTAGAATGAAAATGACTAGAGTTTTATCCATAGTCACACAATAGTTACTTAACTTCACTCCTGTCCTTTTTATATTACATTAATCAAAAATTTCACATGCCTGATATGAGAAATTGATGAGACAGTTTTTAGAACATGCAGACTGAATATTTGCCATTTTTGTTATTAACATTATTTTTGTAGATGATTTCTGACAAATTAAATTTTAAATAATTTCTATCATTGCCATTGTTGTTAGACAATGAAACGTGTAAGGAAAAACTGCATTATTGGATAGATGCTCTGTATGAAGTGGACTTTATGGAATTTTAGCTCAATTTCCTCATTTTGCAGAAGTGGCATTTAAAGCATGAGTAGTTGGATTACTCAAACAGAGATCAAAATCTTGGCTTCTCTATTTCTCAGTCAAGCATTGCTTTTCATAAATCAAGCTCCTTTTAAAATATTTATTTATCTACTTACTTATTTGTACAGGTTCTTGCTACACAGTTTGGAGTCATAGTGATCCTCCTGTCTCAACCTCCTCAGTGCTTGGGATAATGGCTGGGCACCACCATACCTGATTTCCATGACCAGCATGGCACGCCATACCAGGGACTGAAGTTGGGTCCTTGTGCTGACTGGGCAGGGACTTAAACTGCTGCGCTATCTCCCCAGCCATCAACTTCTTTCTTAATGTACGAAGATATTTTTAACTCAGATATTATGAAACGTTGTTCATTTCATGGGTAAGTTCTGTCTCATAAATGCTATGTAATTCCTGTTTGTTGAGCTGAATGGATTCAGTTAAAATGCATGCTCCCAGGATGTGTGAAGACATTAATCCAGGTATATTGGTAGAGAACAAGTTAGCTGCTGAGGAGGTACCAGGACCCCTAAGGAGAGCTGGGAAGGTTCAGGAAAACTCACATGACACAAGCATTGCCTGGGTGACTCCTGAATTACAGGCGTACGGGAGCTCTCAGAGCTCAGTTTATGCCCTTTGTGTCACTCATATAGGAGGCACCCCAAGGTAAGAACGAGTAGCACAGTCATTGGGATAACTTAGCCTCAAGTGTTTAAGGAACAGCTTCCCGGGTCTCCCGCATACGTGTGAGATTGCACGGCCGTTGCTAAAGCGAGTGCGTCATTAAGGTGTAGGCTGAGCGGAGTCACAGCCCTCAGAAGAGCACCACGTTGACAGCTGTAGCTTATTACAGAGAAATGGTACAGATTCACCTAAGCAAAGGTGGGTGACACTCGGGCCAAGCGCAGAGGACCTCATGCCTGAGCTTCCAGTGAGCTCCTAGTGGAGTGATACCAGACTCACTCGGCTGATCCAGAAAGTAATTATAATCAAATTCGCCAAGTATGACCGGTTGATGAGAGATGCTCAGGAGAGAGTCACGGTCAACGAGGTCCTTTGGGCTGATTAGGTGGTGTGCTCTGCTTAGAACACATCAAGATTTCAAGCTCTCAGAAAGATAGCAATTATTCGGTTTATATGAATAACCTAAACACAGCAAGGCTCTTGCATAAGACGGGAGAAATTTTACATGAGTGTACAGCAGCCATGTCCCCAGATGCCGGTCGGAGGATCAGTCATGTAGCCTGCAAGACCTTTCTGAGGCCTGCTGCACTAACCCATCTGGCAACATCCCAAGCGTCTATTCCATCAAGACGTGTCTGAGGAGCCACCATAAAAGACTAAGATTTCCTAAATTCACAGATCCTTAGCTCAGACAGAATCAGGGAGCTTGCAGGCTGAAGGTACATAGCAGGAATGTGAAGTTGTGGTTCCTGCTTTTCTGAGAAAAACAAAGCAGACCTTTGTCTCTGACCCATGAGCTTGGTCTCTTCTGCTGGCTTCCGTAAAATGTTTATAGTCCCCAGGTTGGCCTGTCAGCCTCAAAACCATGCAGCTCTTGACCTGACTCATGTTAGTGTTATCGGGGCATCAGCGGTAAAAGTGGAGCGAAGCTGCAATGAAGGATCTGGGGTTCCTGGCACCAATCAGGTGTGAGGCTGGCCACTGGAGGTGCCCAAACCCACGGTGTCCGCTGTTGAATTACATGAATACAATAGTTGTGCAGGTTGCAGCATTCCGGAAGCTCATGAGTGAAGTAGCTAAGGCAAGACGGGGCGTCAAGGCTGCCATGGGCCTGGCGGCTGGCCGTCAGTCTTCTAAGGGGCTGGGGTTTCTCTGGAACCTCAGGCCAGATAGAGCTTGGGTCTTCTCACCTTGACCACACCCTCCATACCCACTGCGTCTTATGAACTTTCCTACTTTTTCTTGTGATGAAAAAATGCAAGTTATCTGCTTTTTTAAAGTATGAGGAAAATGTGACAAACTACCAAGAGCTAAGATTGATGAATTTTGACAATGCCATGCTCTCTTTTAGTGGTCACCAGGTCCAAGCTGTGGGATTGTGTACATTTGTAGCTTACCACAAGCAATAGGGAGTCAGCGAGCCCTAAAACTTAGCTCACTGAAGTTAAAGGAAGTTTACAGATGCGTCTGTAGCTACCATTCTCACTGGAGAGACAATGTGCCTGGTAACCACAGTTAAAAGAGGAAAGGTTACTTACTGCAGTCCTCAATTTGTTGAGGGTCCAGCTCATCACCAGCTGTCCCCAAGGCGGGTAGCACAGCAGACAAGCACTGCAGAGCAGAAACTGCTCAGAGCAGGCAGTGGAGCAGAAGCACGGATGACAGCAACCCTCGTTCTGGCCCTTCCCATCTAGCTGGGCTCCTGGTCCTTACGACAGGTAGGGCTCATGCCCAGGCAGGCAGCCTGCATCGCAGCGTCACGTCCTCAGCACCATCACCGCTCACCCTAGATCCATGCCACACCAGGGCTACTCTCCCATGGCCACAGGAGGCTTTGGTGGCACCTGCAGGTACCAGCCATAGCACTTCCTTTATCCCTTTGTGCCAAAGTTGTCTGCAGCAGTTGTACTGACATAAAACTTCTGGATGGACAGACAACTTGTACTTAGAACTCTGTAAAAAGTGATAGAAATGTCTTTTTGTCTTTTAAAATTAATAACCAGCAACACGAAAAAGTGGCTTCTTGTGCTCATTTTTAAAAAAATTTATCGTATTTTGCATAGTTTTACAGCATGTTTTCCTTACTCTTTTTATGTAGCGTGCTGTTCACTAGCTATACCACAATTGGCTTAATGATTTCATTGCTCATGAATGTCTACAGAGCTTCTAACTTCAGCTAAATTGATGTGGCTGTCATGATATGCTTTGAAATTCTATTTCGTGAGTATGTATTTGTTTCAGGTCTCCTGAGAAATGCTCCGTGTGGGGTTGCTTCATCATGGGATAAGTACCATTCATCTTTATCAGAAGCCGATGTGAAAAGGCATGGGTGAAATATTACTGAGCAATGAATATGGACTCACACCCACAGTACCGGGAGGACTGGCACCGCCAAATGGTGACGGGGACAGACGGCAGGCAGGGAATTCAGGGACTGCTACCGGGAGGAAACAATGACTTCTTTAGGCAACAGCTATTACTGCACTTTTAACGTGTGTTTCTCTAGAAGCTGGAGGTACTAGCCAGCTCTTCACACCTTAACTGGCTATTTTTGGCTCTTCTTTTGCACTGCTTCTCTTCAATTATTTTGCACACTGAAAAGAATTGGTGATTCATCCTCTAATTGTCAATCTGTAGGAGACCTTTGCGTCTTCTGAATGGGCTGACTTTGTCAAGTCTATTACCTTACATCCTTTTTCAAGAGTTAAATCCTAATTCATACACATGATCCTGGCTGAATTTTCATGAAGTACAGGAACTGTAAAACATCAGACTGAACTGTTTTAAGTCAGTGAAAAGTACATCGGACAGTATACTGTAGACACGAGGGACTCAGAGTGGCACAGGGCGTGGGATCAGCTGCAGCTCCTCGGTCCCAGAAGCCTGAAAGTCCTGGAGAAGAACACAAAGGAAGCCGGTACTCCAACGCACTTAATTATAGAAAGATTTGACTTATGTAAATGTCTTTTTTAAAGCTTCTGAAGTTGCCTGGCAAATGAAGGCATACATTTAAAGATGAAAAATATAAAGTTCAGTAATTGCGCTTTTTTGTAAAATCAGTGTTAATTGTTCATTACTTTTCATATTCAGAATTATAAAATGGACCTCATGTTGAAGATCCCTGATAAATGTAGCAAATACATTACAATGGTAACAATAATATAAGCTTTAAATTTTTGTACTGGACTCCTTTTTTAATTAGCTAATGAATTAATTATTTGGTACATGGCTTCACCACACAGCTCAGGCTCATAGTGACCCTCCTCTCAGTCTCCGCAGCACAGGGACTACAGATGCGCACCACCAGGGACTGAACTCCAGTCCTCATGCTAGCCAGGCAGGCACTTAGACCACTGAGTTATCTCCCCAGCCCTGGTCTTACTTCATTATGTATAGAACTATTAATTAGTAAAATTATAAGTACAGGGTGAAGTACATTTTTCAGTTTCACTTTCAGGGTGTATAATGTTCATAGGTACTCTAATGTATAACTGGTACATATAATGCAGTTCTGTTTTAAAAAGATTTCAAATCTGCTCTTCAAAGAGTGTATATAGTTGCAACATCTAGGAATTTTCTCTTTATTCTTTTCAATTAAAGCCTCTTAGTCCTTATATTAAAAAGAAATAATATGTGTAATTTAATTTGATAGTGCTATCCACAACAAACTGCATGTCTCTCCAAGCTGAGAGGTTTGAAATTTCCCAGTCACATTCGTATCCTGTACACCTCACACACATGAGATCAGAAAATCTCTATGGGTTTGATCTAACATACATATGCCAGATTATACGCACTTCATCTGAAGTTATTTGTAAGTTTTTACCTTCCCATGTGTTCTAGTTAGGGGGCCGTAATTCAGAGAATTATTTTACAGTAGTCTCCCAAAGACTCACAGCCTAGACAGTGCAGGAGACCTGTCCATCTACCAAAGACTAGAGGATCCAGGTCAGGCCCTGGGTCCAATCAGTGTCCTGTGTGAGCCCAAATGAAGCCCTAGAACCCATAGTAAGGCCCATCACGAGACCACCCGAGGCCTAGCGCCCACAGCGAAGTTTCATGCAGAGCACGATCTGTACTGGGAAGGCCCAAATGTCATGGCGGAAGCTAGAAAGTCCATGCCAGCGGGATGAAGGACCCGTGCCCACAGGCTGAACCATCTGCACTGGAGCCAGGAAGCAGTGCACAAAGTAAGGACCAGAGCTCTCCTGAAAAGTAGCACAGCCTCCCTCAGCAGCAGGAGGCCCAGAGTGCCTCTGACAGTAGAAACACCTGAGTTCCCATTCCAAAAGCCAGGACAACAAGCTTCAGGCTGAGCGGTGCCCCATGCAACCTCCCAGAGCAGGCAGCGGCGCTCAAAGTCAGGAGCACAGCTCCCCCAAAGTGAAGGAAACATTCTCAGCGACAAGGTCCGGAGCTCCTCCCAGTCCTCCTGCTCCTGGGAGAGCAGCCAAGCTCATCAGGAAGGCCAGCAGGACAAGTGCCTCCAAGAGAGGCATCCGCTCCTCACAGCCTCTCCACGGCCTCTCCCCCGTTGGCCAGGTTGGCTTCTGCTGCCATCGGCGACAGTCCTCAGGTGGGCCTCCCACACCAGCAGCACCCTCATGCAGCTCAGCTTGGAGTTCCACGCTGCCCACCCATCATCATCCACCATGCCATGCAATTTATATTCAAATAAAAACGTGGTTGAATCAAAGATAAAAATGTAATAGCCATGTATGTTCCTTCCTGCTGCTAAAATTTGAGTTAAATTTAAATGGCATGCAAAAGAGGAATAAAAACTAACAATTTATTTATAAGTTCTTCAAACATTCATATAGATATTCACACAGACACACACAGACACACACACACACACACACACACACAGCTCGAACAGGCACACACTCTCATCTATTATAATTTTTTCTTAGATGAATACCATGTCCCTTAATTGTTTTCCTCTATCAATCACATTCAGTATAACAAATAATTCTCCCATAGTTTGAATATGTCTGATCTGCAGACGCTCTTAGGCTACCAGATACCTGTGCTAATGAAAATTTTAAAAATTAAGCTCTCCCCCGCAGAAAGAGTCAATGTCAGCTGCCAGATGCCTCCTGTTTCAGAAAATGACTGTTTCCCAGAGGGGGCATCTGATGCCCATTTTCATTCTGGTTTTAAACTGTGAAGAACAGACTAACATTTATAAGGAACACGGGGTTTTGAGTTTCTGACTTATAAAATGGAATTCTATCTTCAGGATAGACAGACTTCTAAGTGTTCTTCTCAGAAACTAAAAATTCTGGTTGTGTTAAGAGTGAGCTTCTTTCTGTGGAGCTATTCGAGCGGAAACCACAAGCCCTACTCCTAAGCCTTTCGGAAAGCATCCATCCCTAAGGCAGCCAGTGAAATGAGATGCCATCTGAGGTCACCTCCAAATGGTAGTTTCTATCATTTTATCAGTCGCCCTAGTTTTACAACTAAATCTCTTTCTGTCAGAACCAAGTATCTTCTAAAATGTTTGTTTCCTCTACATGATTTTTGGAATAGGTGGTAGCATATATATAGAGAGAAGAACATGAGGTAATTATTTTTCTCTTATATTTACATATTAATTACTTAACTTTTAAAATATTTTGAAATATATATATATATAAATATGTTTGAGATATCTATATCTATATCTATATCTATATCTATATTTATATATACTGTTTTGTTAAGAATGTAATTTATATCTTTGTTATTCTCCTGGTTTTTTTTGTTTTTTTGTTTTTTTTTGTCTTTTTGAGACAGGGTCTCACTATGCAGTTCAGGCTGGCCTTGAGCTCACTTTTGTAGCCCAGGCTAGTCTCGAACTCACACCGATCCTCCTGCCTCAGCCTCCTGAGTGCTGGGATTACAGGCATGCACCACCATGCCCGGTTCTCCTGTTGTTGAGACCTGGTACCTGACACGCAGAATTCGAAGGACAAAAGGCGATGTTGGTTTCCAGTTCATGATGCGTCAGTTTGGAGTCTCACCTGCCTTCATGGCAGGGTGCCACTGCAGAGGTTCCTGGCAGAGGGCCAGTAGCTCATGCCACGGAAGCAGGTGGCCGCAGGACAGGGGGAAGGTGCACCCTTCGGGGCCGCGCCCCGTGGGACCCTCCTCCGCTCAACACTGCAGTGAGCTGACGCTTACCAGCGGACTAATAGGCGATGAGAACCATGCTCCCACGGCTCTGTGCTAGCCCCAAGTCCCACCCTGAAGAGATGACGTGTTGGGCAACTCTCAGCCACACACCCTTCCAGTTGAGAAGCGACAGCAAGCCGAGTGACTTGAGAATTCACGAGGACATTTGTCCTCATGGAGAATGCTTTATTGTTCCACCTTTTTCTCCGTTGGAAGGATGCACTCCT
Organism: Myocastor coypus; assembly: GCA_004027025.1. Classification (NCBI taxonomy): domain Eukaryota; kingdom Metazoa; phylum Chordata; class Mammalia; order Rodentia; family Myocastoridae; genus Myocastor; species Myocastor coypus. The sequence goes on from PVJA010008376.1 coordinate 35,470, forward strand.
ACCTTTGTTGTGTTCAGAGTAAGAAGTAGTTGCTCCTCCAACATTTTCAGCTAATTAGTCAATAAAAGAAGCACCTCACATCGTTTTCTTCTTCTTTTTGGGACCTTTTCGTCTTATCTGCACTCATGCACATGTACCAAAGTAATAAAGAATATTAACTTTTTACAATAGCAACATGAGAAAAGTTCTCAAGACGAAACATTGGTTACTGCACAAAGATCAAAAAACTGCCTTTGTGTACAAACTCAAGAAGACTGAGAGCAACGATTCTTTCCTGCTTAGTGTATCATTGAACTATTCATGATGTTTTTATTATTGTTTCGTTGAAAGTTGAAAAACATTACAGAAAATTGTCAACATGACTTTCTATAGGACTCCAAGGAGTCTTACTCAACTTGCTTTAATGCTGACGTATTCATTTTCTCTCGCCGTATACTAGGGATATACTATTGTTCACTTAAGTTGATAGCACTACCATTAGCTATTTTACCTCTTTATAAAAACAGTAGCATAACAAAGTCATAAATTCTTCTCATTTGTATCAATTTCTCCACAATTTTCATATTGCTTTACTGCTGTTCTACATATTGGCTTTTCTAATCCAATTACAGTTCTGTATTTTGTTCTTTCAAAAACAAACTTCAGTTAGCCACACAAAATTTACCTCCTCTGTTAGCTTCCTGTTGCTATGACAACTACCTGACATTGAGTAGCACAATACACAGAGTGGCCTGCTTTGGCCCACAGCTTTGGAGGGTCATTTCTGGCCCCACTGCCCTTGTGCCTGTGGTGTCCCACCAGGTGGCGTTGGTACAGAGGGAGGAGTCTTCTCACTTCCTGGATACCTGGGGACACAGGAAGAGAGAAAGGGGCTGGAATCCCAGCACTCCCCTCAGGAATACCCCACATGTCTTAATTTGCTTGTTGCTAAGATCAAATATCTGGCACTCAAAGGAGGAAAAGTTAACTGAAGTTCAGTTTGTAGAGGTTTCAGACCATAGTCTGGCAGCTCCAAGCCAGGATGCTACGGCAGATAGGCATCACAGAGAGGGACCCTTACTCCTGACACCATGCACCCCACATCCAGCCATCTCTGAAAACTCCTGCCTACAATCACTTGAGGCTTTTGGGGACTTCTGGATGCAAGCAATGCTGCCGCACTAGACCCCACTTCCTAAAGGTTCTGCTGCTTCCCAAAGGCCACAGGCTGCTCACCAGTCCTTTAGCACATGGCCATTGCCGGATCGCTCTACACGCTAAGCGCTTCTAAATAAATGCCAATCGTCTTCCACCCAGACTGATAGACTGATTTCCTGACTGTAAGTATGGTGATATTGCAATGATACCATAAAAAAAGATCACATTTAATTTCTTGCAAAATGGAAGACGTCTCCCGGGGAGCAGTCCTCTGCCCAAACCTCTTCATACTTCTTGCCGTGGCATAGCTACCTTTACCAGGCTTAGTTGACACTGTAACTCCGGCACCAGTTAATGACTGAGAGCACTAACCAAAAAATGTAATTCGTGAGGTGAAATATATGATGCATAGACTGCAAGTAATGGCGTTTGTCATTAATATAATTTACCCTGAAGAGTTATGGAATGGAACACCCCCAGGACCCTCACTGAATGTGCCGTTCTGCTGAAGAGTGTTTGGTTATTCTGTTCCTCAGAAGCTCTCAGCATTAGGTATTATTTCGTCTCTGTCCATTGTTTTGGAATTCTTTGCGTCTAGGATATAATAAGGAGGGTAAAACTTCCCTTTATTTTTTGTCTGCTTTCAAGGACTACAGTGTACAGAATAAGTCATGATTAAACATGAATTCGAACACTGTACTTCAGTTAGTAATTCAGATGTAAAATTAACATGTAATGTTCATAACAGGCCCACTCTTTATATTCAGTAGACATATATTTGTCCACTTGTCTGTGTGTGTGTTTAGGTGTATTGTAAAATAACGTACTGTTGAGGTGTCTCTGAAAACACTCTCAAGTATTTATACTTCCGGTGTCAACCTTGTGTTTATTTTTTCCTTTTCACTGTTTAGTATCAAAATGAAGCCAAGTGATACAGCTGCCTTCCTAAAAATATTCGGTCATGCCACTGAGGCCACTATATGGAATTCAACAGATGCAGCTGATGGGGATTTTAAAGGTCCCTGATCTAAAACTAAACAGCACACTTACAAATCTGGGGTTGAGGTTGTGTATGTAGGCACACACACCTACAGTAGTCCAGAAGGAGCCACGTCCCATATAGACAAAAGATTCCAAGACTTTTCATCACAAGAGATATTTTCATTTTAAAACTCATTGTAAAGATGATGTTTTGATTTGTACATTTTGTAGTGTTCTTATGCCTGCAAGCAAAATATTAGTATCTCTAAATGTTCAAGATTAGATTCTTTAAAAAAGACCAATAATAAAAGAGAGATATTATACTGTGCAGTAATTCCCTCAACCTGAAAAATGTGCATATCTATAAGCAGACTTCTTAAAGGACACATAAATCTAAATATATCTGATTTTTCTTTCCCAGTGAGATATCTCAAAAATAGAATTTCCTGAATTAATTATTCCAAGCATACAAAATTCAGATTTTATTTATCTCAATTTAATATTCCCATAAAATTGCCAATCCAGATTTTATTTTATGACTAGAACTGATAAATATTTTTCAACAATTCCATACTTTCAGTTGCCAGGTTTGCTTTTAGGATGTTACATTTGGTTATTTCCGTTATTGGATCTGCAGAGGATGGTAGCAGGACTAAATTTCAGGTATGACACTGACCTGTTCGCTCATGTAGGGTGGACGCACAAGATAAGTAGATTGTTAAGCTTTCACATGGCTTAGTTTCTCAGCTTTCAAGAATGCCACAGGGCTGGCTAAATAGCTCTGCAGACTAAAGTGCCAGCTTAGCACAGGAATCAAGATTTAGTTCCTGGCGTTCTGTGCTAGCCCCGCCCCCAGGGTGCACTGAAAGAACTAATGAGGCTGGGCAAGCCCCGCCCCCAGGGTGCACTGAAAGAACTAATGAGGCTGGGCATGGAGACATGCACCTGTGATCCCAGCACTTGACAGGCTGACATGGGAGGATCAGTGCGAGTCAGATCTGTGTAGTGAGACCCTGTACTAAATACATAAGGAAAAGAATGCCACAAAGTATGCTCCAATGTTTTCTTTGACTTCCCTAAAATCGTCAAGAAAAAGCAACAGACCTAATTACTGAAAAAAAATCTGTGGTATGAAAATATAAACTGAAGCAAAAAAAGGAAATCAATTAATTTGGACAACTTCGTTGATTTTATAATAAAGTGATTCTAGGTGATTAAAGCACACAGCAAAAATTGAAGAATTTGCAGTTCCCTCATGATGCATGGCACTGAATACACTTTCCTATCCTTTCTTTGCCTGCCCATATATCTTTTGATCACAGGTTTCTATTTGAATATTTTTGCACACTTTTTTTTAAAGTTAGGATTGCTTGTTTTCTTATTTTTTTGTATATTAAAAGTTATTTGTACATTTTAAACAAGTTGTTTATCAGACAAATGTTTTGCAAATATCTCCAAGTGCAAGGGTTCATAATTTCTTAACTGTAGCTTTTTACAGAGGAGAAGCTTCACTTTAATGAAGTCCAGCGCATCGTGGTTTTTATTTCATGACGTTTGAATGCAGTTAAAACTCACCAATCCTCAGGCACTCTTCTACATCTTCTAAATGTTTTACATTTTTGCAATTTATGTTATGGTCTATTTTGAATTAACTTTCATGAAAGCCAGCTACATTTAGTTGGATTAGATATTCAGGAGTTCCAGTATAATTTTCTGATAATACTATCCATTTTCTACCAAATGATCTTTTCTCCAACAGCAGGATGGAATAAAAAGAGTGCTCTTCAATTAAGGCCCTGACAAAAGAGTTTCCACTGAACATAGGTTTTTGTTGAAAGGAGCATAATGCTGTAAGTACATTTCAAATGGCTACTTTTCTTTCCCATCTGCGCGTAACACCCGCAGAGTTTCTCTGCTGTCAATGCTGAGAACTTAGCAAAGCTTCTGGAATTATGAGTGGTCACACCGGGGGTGCCCCTGGAATGTTTAACTGGGGGGTATGCACCCCAAGACCCTAGCAACTCACTGATCACAGGGTAGATGCCTCAGCTGGTGCTGTTTACAGAGGCAAGCTTCTCTTCTGTGCTTCTGACCTTGGTAACCTGTGCTTCTCTTAAAAATCTTTCTCTTCAGGTTTAGGGCCCTGTGATCTCAGTTCTCTGATGAGTCCAAGAAAAACTGTCACTGTTAAAATTATCTTACCTTTCTGTTGTCCAAAGACAGGCTGGAATAACCATTTTTACATTCTTCCTATGTAAGATGTACCAGAACACCTGTTAGTTTTTGCCAAAGGTTAGAAATAACTTCTTGATAAATAAGCTATGTGGTATTCTGGAATCAATTTCACAGATACAAAATATTATGTAAAAGCACCATTTTGAATATAATTTGTAACACTTTAGAAGTTGAAACAGAACACAACCTGACGAGAACCTATAATCATCTCTCATTCACTGACATCTCCCAAAGGGATTGGCTGCAAGGCGTGTGCCGCAGGCCTCTCTCACATACGCTGCAAGGCTCAACTCAGTCCCCACTTCTCTAATTGAGACATTTATTTATTTTTGTATTTTAGGGAAGGGTCTGTAGGGTGTTCAGAGTATCACTACTAGATTGGACTGTTAGTGATCTGCCTGTTTACACTCTTGAGCATTGAGATTGAAGACGCACGCCACCATGCCCTGTCTCTATTGCTGTCTCAGCGCACCCCTGGGTCTGAGCCTGCCCAGCAGGCCTGAAGCTCAAATCCCTGGCCCCTGTGCCCGCTTGCAGGTGCTTTAATGCACTGAGCTATTCAGCCGACCCTTCCAATTTAGAAATTTAGTGAGACTCTGACTGAAAATACAAAAGAAATCTTCCCTTCATAACTCATTTTAATAAATAGAAGGAAGGAATAGAAGTTGGTATCAGGAGTAGTGACATTTCTGGGCTATTGCCTGGGAATTAATTTGGTTTCTTAAGAGTCTTGGGAATTAATTTGGAAAGTTTTTCAGAGAAGCAGCAGCCCCCACGTGCTTCTCTCATATATGGGAGACTCTGGTCAGAGCCCCCCAATGCAGAGTACCAATGGAAATGCTGCCCATTAAGATGAGTCTCTAGAGGTTCCTGGGGAGAAGGAGGGCATTGGCTGCTGGGTCCCAGGGGGATGTTGTACTTTGGCAGGAAGGTGGCCCACAGTTTGCTCGTATTTAGGGATATTGTATGGGTGGCAGGAAAGTGTCACTGCAGTCCACTCTTGGGAAGGTGGGGTGGTTACTGTTGAGCACTTTTGGCTGGATCCATGCTGGAAGTGACCAGGAAAGGGCCAGCAGGGTGTTGTGAAGCTTTCAGCCAGAGGGAAGGCTCCAGGAGAGCCGGGCCAGGATGGAACAGAGGAGAATGTGGTTGTTGAGAAGAACAGGACAACTGCAGCCTTTCACCGGAAGGGAGAGTGGATTAGATATGCGGGAGAGTCCCGCTTCTTATTGTTCCTATGCCTTGTGATGGAAGTTAAAGGGCAGCCAGGGCTGCTGTCATAATGCCTCTTTTAATGTAATTGTAATGCAGTTCCTAGGTATGTTTACAATCATGTTACCTAGTCAAACTATTGTGGTTTTATCCTTGAAGTTTGAGCACCATTTGGATATTATGCTTTTGGTATAGAAATAAGTGCAGAAAAACTTTTATATGTGTAATTCTTATCTTAAAGTCAATCTGAATAGACCAAAATGTGGTAATGTTTTACAAATCTGCTTCTGAAAACTATGGTTTAAGGACACGACCCTCATTGTCAAGTAGGCCAGGGGTGGATGGGGTGGATTAGTGGCCGGCCAGCTTGTACTGCCCAGCCGGATCGAGTCAGCACCATGCTGGGTGGGGAAGACCCACATGAGGACCGCCGCCGCCGCCAGAACCATGAAGAGAGAACTGGAGGGGAGGGGAGGAGAGCTACCCAGGCCCCAGGAGCAGCACTGCACCGGCTTTTCTGCCATGGGCCTGGCTGCTCTCATCCTCAGCAGAGCTTGGGACCTCCCTGTTGCAGAGGGTGACACTGGAGAAACAACGGGGACTGCCTGCCTCCTCAGAGTTGTTCAACATGCAGAGCGAAGTAGTACTTTCCGGGGCGCTCTGGTTCCTACTTTGGGAGTTGCTGCCTGTCTCCAGTTCTGAGCCCTCAGCCTGCTAGAAGGGATCGTTCATCCCACTGGCACAAACATTCTAGCTTCCACCACTGACCTTTGGGCTTTCCCAGCCCAGATCCTTCGCAATAGATTTGGATGAGAACTTCTCGTGAGCTTCCTGGCATCCAGTTGGAAATGTGAGGCATTGCCATGGGCGCTGAGCCTCCAGCTGGAGTTGTGCAAGACACTGCCCTGGGGTTCAGGCCCTCAGCTGGATCCCTTGGGTCTGTAGCTTGGACAGATCTCCCATGCTGTTTTTGCATTTGACCCTTTGCATGACTTTTATAAAATAATCCTATAAATTATTAGGATTGAACAATGACATTGTTTCCCTTATAAACTCTGAGTACAGCAAAATGCAAGCCACAACATAACTTCTAAAAATAAACCACTTGTGCAATGTTTCTCTGAATATCTTGGCCAATTCTGGCTTTTAAGATACATTATCAAGAATGAGCAAGCTGCTCAATCACTGAGCGAAGCAGATTTCAAGTTATGACGTCACTGGAGAAACAACGGGAACTGCCTGCCTCCATAGAGCTGTTGGTCCGGCAGAGCAAAGAGAAAGTAAAGCCCTGGCCAAGACCTTGCTGCCGTTTGCACCAAGTACCTGTCCCTGCCCTGTACCTTGGAGCAGAATACGCATTGGTAGAGACTGAATTCAGGGATCTGCTTAAGACAATTAACTCACTGTGAAAACCAGTGGAAGAGGAATAAGTGCTCCCACACAAGTAAGAATGTTCAGTAATGTCCAAAACTACTGAATCCTGATTCTGCAACTGTCCAGAAAGGTTTCCTGATGGTCAGGGCCCCGTGTATGGACTTTCCAGCCGTGCTTCTATTATAACCTAGTAGCAGTTCCAAACTGGTCATCCACAACCAAATGGAGGATAGTTTTACATTATTATTATTTTTTTTTTTCCTTTTTGAGACAGGGTCTCACTGCGCAGTTCAGGCTGGCAGGCTGGCCTTGAGCTCACTTTGGTAGTCCAGGCTGGTCTCGAACTCACACCGATCTTCCTGCTTCAGCCTCCCAAGTGCTGGGATTACAGACATGCTCCACCACGCCCGGCTAGTTTTACATTCTTCGTGAAGGAATTTTTCTTGCTTACTTCTTTCCAATTTTTGGTGGGATATGGCTTCTGGCCTTTTAACGTTCCATCTCCCTGCAAATCATCAGGTATCAGCACTGGGCTTTACTTGCAAACACATACAGTTGACTCTATGTAAGCAGCACCTGATCCCTTGGAGAACGTAGGCACGATTCATTGCACTGGGTTTTGCTGATTACCTGATGAAGTCAGACTACTCTTACGTAGGGTATGCTTTATTCATTTGTACATCTGTGTCACATAGAGAGGGTGACTTGCTTACATACTTTAAAGATAATCAGGCTTCCTACATTTCAACGCCCTTGGCTCAGGTGTACATATCGCTACATGTATTTAGATTAACTGTAACACAGAGAATTAGAATATGCAAAGATGACAGTCACTGTCTGTCCATTCTCTAAATAAGCCTAGCAGTAGCTCCCTGTCACCCTTCCTGGTCAGGCCATGAGCTCTGGTTCTCCTTAGATACAGTGTTTTAAACTGTGCCTCAGTTTCAAGGTGAGGCACACTTGCGTTACGAGATATAACAGCTGACGACAAAACAAAATGGAGGAGTCAGGGTAGGCAGGAAGTCAGAAAGATAGAGCTTAAATGAGAATAAGAAATTTTTGGCACTTATTATCAAGAACTTTTAATAAGCATAAAATTATTCTGGCAAAGGAGAAATTATGTTTTGAAACTGAATCCTTTTCATTACAGTTGATATTCAGAGAAAAAGGCAATGGCTTACTCATGGACAATGCAAGATTATCTTAAAATTAAAATTTTAATCTTTTCCATATTGGAACAATTCCCTTACATTTTTTTTTTCTTTTCATGAAGATTGTCATCACTTAATTTGTGCAGTTCCTTCCAAAAATGAGACTTTTACAATAACACAAAAAAGGACTATGGTTATTGAATTTTCTTTCAAATAGCTATAAAATGGGATTTGCATGAGCTTTTAAAGTCCTTTTATAGAGGCACAAGGAGGACACGGCTGAAAGCATTGACTCTATAATCTCTGATGGCTCTGTACCCTTTGCATTCTCTTAAACATAACATTTCTCAACATTCAGGAGAGTCTCTTTTAAATAACACTGTATCATAAAGGTGCTTGCTCACCTAGGAGCAAAATAAAAACAAGGTTGAAACCGAGCAGAAGAGGGCATTTCACAGCCCTAAAGGAGACCAATCCCTACAGTAATATTTTTAACAACAGAACAATTCTGAGTAAGGACCAGAGCTAAGAAGTACCAGGCCAGCGTAGCTAAAGACACAACACATATGACCTACTAAGGATGGCAGCCTGGCAAGAGGTCAGGATGGAGCTTGGTGGCCATCGTTGGTCCAGGCAGGAAAAGCTAGAGGACAAGAAGCTGGGAGTGCAAAGGCGCTGCCTAGGACAGGGACATAGCTCTATGTTGGTTCTGCAGGCTCAACCACCACTGCCTGCCAAGACCACAGTGTGCAGACCGTGTACCAAGTCTGGTGTGAGGAGGACAGCTGTATCGTGAGAGATTTCAGACAAAATCTGTCAAAACAAATTATATTAGTTTCCTTCACTTTGGCTTTGCTGATGATATTCCTTCTCTCAGAAAGGAGATTCTCTTTCAGATCATGGTTGCTTCCTCTTGAGCATCCTAAGAACATTTGGCTAACATTTGCCTTGGGCACAGAGAGGTCTACCCTAAGACCATATGCTTTTGCAAGTCCTGCTCTCCTTCTACCACCACAGTCCCAGGCATTCTCCATGTACACCGAAATCCAGAATTTCCTCCAAAGCATCTGGGTCCAGTGAGTTAGCTACGTGTTAAATCACCAAGGGCAGAAAAGAACAACTTTTGCATGATAGCTGGTGGAAATTGAACTGCACTAACAATGTATCCACAGATATTTTCTGTGCAATCTTGAGCCTGAAGTAGTCAAGGAAAAGCTGGATACAAGATCATTCAAGGTTGTAGAGTAGGGAGCAGGATCATTTATGGTCATAACCACCAGCTGCCCACAGTGAACTCACTCCTGTCCTAGGAGTTCTGCTCATACATATATTGCTAAGATCTGCATTGTTCTATTATAGCCTAAAATGTATTTGGTATACAATTTGACTATCTTGATTTGTAACAAATGCACACAAATGGTATGCAGGTCTCTCTTTGAACTATGTATGAGCCTTGACGATATTAGCAGTGGGCCTAAATTTGCTGTCATATCTATCACAGGTGTTCTGGATGTAAGTTCTCAATTTAATTGTCTGGCTTGGTTGCAAAATTCTTTGTATTTCAGTGTCATGTACCACTTATTCAGCTTCATGTCTTTCTTCTTTATTAGATTTAGGATTATATGCGACAAAGTCATTTGCATTGTCTCCTTCTCTGCCTCCATCAATGGCATTGCATAAAAATTGTGGGCAAACCTTATATTTAGACAAGGAGAGTCTCTTTGGCCTTTGAATTTCTAAATGTTCTTATCCAATGGTTTCCTTAACTTCTAGCACTGTTAAATTTTTACATTAGTTTGATTTTCTTATTTTATATTTTGAGATACAAAATACATCTTATATCTGACTGCTAAATGTTCCCTTTCTTGCTAATATAAAAATATCATAGTCTGTTTCTTCTCAAAGCTCCTCCCCAGGTCTACATTCTATTGTTGGAAGAAATCAGGGTTGGGGCTAAATCTTTCAAGAGTCACCTGTTTCAGATCCTTAGCCTCTGAATGGTTCTCTGGAAAACAACTGTATAGTATGATAATAAAACTGATACAGATCACTTACAAAACTTGTTTCATTGATAATGGAAGTTAAGGCAGCGACATAGAACCACAGGCACAATGCTGTAGCTGAGAAGGGCTTCCTGTCAAGGAGAAGAGCTGCAGCAGACACAGGTCTGAGGGAGAAAGTCAGACTGTCCTGTCCTTGGAAGCATGAGAGTAGCTTTGATGGCACCGCTGATGCGGGCAAGGAGGCTGCAGCTGTCACTTGGATCACATGGCTAGGGTGTTTTGAGACATCTTGCTCATGCCAAGGGAATTTTATCCTAGTGTAACTTAGGGATTTGGGGCTATACTTGCCCTGAGGAACACCAAGTCATGACTGGTCCTGCTGTTATGGCCTGCTTGGTGCCTGAAATAAAGGATAGACAATAAAGTGAGGGCAACTCTGTATCTTATTAGAAACAAGAGATAAGGGAAAGGTGGCTTCCCCTTCAGTGGGCAATGGGTCAGGGGATAATTCTGAAATCTGCCTCCACCCACACTACAGTCTCTCATCCCTGCAAGCATCTTGTCTTGTTTTACACTGACCATAACAAAACAGCCTAGCAATGAACAAGTCTGTGTGTTTATGCACCATGCATCCTACTGCTCTGTTGGCTCTACTTATGTGGCTTAATGAAAGCTAACCCGAAAAGTAGAAATCATTATTCCCCATTGGTGGTGCGGCTACAAAATGTAGAGATTAAATTTTCATGTCTGAGTTCACAAAGCTTACAATAATACATAAAGAAGATAGATAGATAGATAGATAGATAGATAGATAGATAGATAGGTAGATCCTCACACGATCACTTTTTCTAAATATTTTTCCCAAATCTTTTCTAAATTTCTCTTCTTTTCCTTCTTCTGTTTTTGCTTCTTTTTCATTTTTTTCCCCTTTTTTGTTACCAGGAACAAAACTGATGACCTGTGCTTATCAGGCTATGTCACTAGTTCTTCAATTATCCTTTGTTTTAGACCTCTTTTGTGGTCACTATCTATGAAAGTGCTTAATAAATATTTCTGATGAAAAAGTATCTGTTAAGTTAATGAATAAACGAATTAAAGAGATATGTAGATGGATAAAGAGACAGGAAACAGGTTTGTAGCTAGAAACGATCATAAGAAGGTGATGTACAAGACAGCAAATTTTATAGCAGGGAATGGATGTCTGCAATATGTAGGTTAAAACTACCAAACAGCAAATAGAAATATTTAGATATCTTAATTAACAAATAAAAGTAATTTTCCCTACTAAAAATTATTCAAAATACAGGTAGTAATCAAAGAAAAGACTTTAACCCTTCAGTTGTGTATCAGTGATCTGCAAAGTTTCTTTAAAATGCAGATCCCATCCCATAAATTTTGCCTGTATGTGGCTGGAGTGGGTTTCAGATGTATTTATTATGGCAATCATATCAGATGATTCCAATATATAAAAAATGTGTAAATTACACATTGGAAATCTAACTAAAATAGTCAAAAATTATTCTGTCACCTCACATGTAGAAAGACAGTGGAAGGAATAATTCTTAGTCTTTACTGAATGGATCGAAACCACTTCCAAGCTCAAGTCGTGATGCACCCATTTTGAGTGCTTTGGTCTTTGTCTAAATTTCAACCTCTGGAGTCTCATGGGTGTTTTCAGCAATGCCAGTGGTCTGTTCATGCACACATATCAGCATCCCTATAGCCTGAGGGCTTTGTGAATCTTCTCCACACCTGGAGAAGCAAGAATGAATACAGATTCTGACGGGATTGCTGGGAGTCTTAGACACTGGTCTCAGGAGAATTCTCAGATTGCTCAACTCCAGATTGCTTTTTTAAGCTGGTCTTCCTTTTCTGTTTCTTGCCTTTCAAAATTCTAACCTTTTACTTAGAATAAAACCAAGAAAATCTTTTCTGTAATGCACATCCTTCTACTTGAATCTAGTGGATTGATGAGTGTTTCTTAAGTCTGATTTTATTTTTAGTTCACATGCATAGCTGTACATTTGGTTTGTGTGATTGCCTGGGCTTGTCTTGGGATGTGCTTCAGATTGGGGCAGTGTACCCCTAGGTAGGACAAGTCGGTGTGAATTTATGCTTTTCTACATACATGGCATCACTGCCCCACCCCTTTTAACACTCTTCTACTGTTCTACTTCTCAGACACCATGGACTAAGTATCTTTAATTCTTCCAGGTCCTCTACAATATGTTTATGCTTTGAAGCCAACCAGATATGGACAAAGTGTACTGGGAACACAAGCTGAATTAAACTGCCTCTTGAAGTTGTTGATGTTGGGTCTTACACCTCAGGGATGAGAAATCATATCGAGTTTAGAAAACTTTAGAGATAACACTTAAAGAAACCTTAGGATCCTGCAAACAGAGCTTGATGGGTGATTCTGATCAGATCTCAGAAAACGAGAATGCTAGTAGAGAGGCTAGGGAGATAGCTCACTGGCACAAGTGCCTGCCTGGAAAGTT